>FN649741.1:6198179-6218133 GCA_000310025.1 Ectocarpus siliculosus
CAGATAGGTCGGGACTTGTCATGAAGATACAGCAGTATCTCTGAACAGAATCACCGCCTTACTGTCCCAAAATCGAGAGTAAACCGTGGAAACCACCCATGACCACACACTATCCGTGCCTTTTCAGTGCCAACGACGCCACGATTATCGGGAAACCAAATGGCGAAGTTGTTCGGGGTGATCCAACCGGACCCACTCGGCGTGTCAGCAAGGAGATACGCCGGTGTCCGCTCTTTGTCTGGAAGCGGCAAGTTGGCTTAAAATTCACCCGTCGAGAAAAAGACTTAACACCGAACTCGCACGCCTCTGTCAACGCGAAAAACGAACAAACACAGCGTTTATTGCCCCGCTTTTGCTCCGCCGCCCTCTGCACCACGAAGAGGCTACTACAGTAGAAACAACGTTAAGGGTACCGTTAACGCCCCACGAGACTGGCGACCCAAAGAGAGAGAAGAACCCCGTTAACCCTGCCGTCGCACCTGAACCCTTCCCGCGTTGGGTGCTTGCCCCAGGAGGCGGTCCACGACATGGTGCTCCTGGTACGCGAGAACCCCGCGCGGAAGAAGGCGTTCTTGACGCTGTTCCGCTCCCAGTGGCACTTGAACAGCAGCCGCCTCGACCCCAGCGGCTCCGAGAAGTAGACGTTGTTGAAGCGGGCCATGCCGAGCTCCTTGGGGTACTCGAAGAAAACCGTCGGTGACCGGTCGGGGAACATGCTGGGGACGAGCTTGACCTCTCCCGGGATCGGCTCCAGCGGGTCGTCGGCGTCGGCGTCGGCGTCGCCATCGCTGCTGCTGCTGCCGCTGCCGTCGTTGTCGCTGTCGTTGTCGCTGTCCGACGGCGACGTCGTCGAGTCGACGTCTTGCGCGTATCCGGCGTCCGACCCGTCCCCTTCGTTCGAGCGGCTTCCTCCCTCTGCTGCCCCTTCCTCTCCTACCCCCCGCCTCCGTCGTCGCCTTTCCCGCATTCGCGCAGCTGCAGCGGCGTTGTCGTTGTACCCGGGGTCGGTATGCGTTGCTGCTATCGCCTTTGGTTTTCTTCTCCGTCTTGCAACATCCCCGGTTCTGCTCGATCGCCCCGAGCGGCAGCAGCTGCTGCTGCTCCCGTTGGCGTCGGGAGAAGACGAAATCGCGTCGCCCCCACCCCCACCCCCACCCCCACCCCCACCGTCTCCTCCGCAAACGCTGGCGTCGCTGGCGTCGCTGGCCGTATCGCTCCACTCCGCGCTGGCGCCGCCGAACTGGGTGCTCTCGTCACTTCGGCCACCATCGCGGCAATCGTCGTCGTAGTCGTCGTTGTCGTTGCCTTCGGGGCCGGTGGAGCTATCGCCGCCGCCGTCGCCGCTCGGTCGCTGTTGCGGCAGCCGCAGCGCTCTCTCTCGCCGTTCTCGCCCCGGCTCTTGCTGAGCGGCGGTGGTGGTGGTGCCAGCGGCGGACATGGGGCGACGATTCCGTTCGCGACGTTGTAGTATCGACCGACGCAGCTGCTCCCCTGTGCGAGGAAGAGGGGCGCGCAAGTTGAGGGGCGGGGACGGCAGCGGCGTCGTTGCCAAGGGTGGCTGTGAAGGAGAGGCTTAAGTTGCGGGGAGGATCGGTAGCAGTTTCCAGAAACATCTCCCCTAGTAGTTTCCGGAAATGTCTCTGCAAGAAAGCCGGGGTATTTCAAGCTCCGTGATTCTGTTGCGTTTTAGCCATTCTCGGCTGGGGAAAATGGCTTCAAGGAAGCTTCGCCGGGAAACGTGAGGCACGCAATCAACCTGCACGCCTCCGCACAGGGCACCAAGGATTTGTGGTTGTACCGGGATGTGTTGGGTACGGTGTAGTCGCGTTCGGTTCGCGTTGAGAGGGAGTCGGTTCGGGGGGGGTAGCGGGTTGTTGTTGTCTTCAAATTAAAAACCGTTCCGTTCTCTCTGCCCAGTACCTTCTTCTGTCCGTACTTGACGGGGTCGATTCCCGTGGTCACAGGCTGGCTAACTTACCCAAAGAAGGTATACGAAAATAAAGATGACCCGATGGGTCCGCAAGCCAATAAAAGTCAACGACAGATAGTCTAGGCCACTCCGCTCGCCTCTACGCGCTATAGCGGGTAGAATCCTCAGGAACGATACGGTTGCCGCTGGTGGGAGTCCCCTTTCAAGCGTACATCGCACGTAGGAAAGTAGCTTGCTGCTCTCGACGCTGGATCAGATCACTAGCGCACCGGGTACAGAGCAACACCCCGTGGGTGGCGAGTAAACGACGGCATGGTGTCAGCCAGCACCATGCTTCGTGCTTGTCGTCCACCACAAGGGTGCAAATTATCATCAGTTTCATTGCTACCCCCCTTCGTTCCCACGCCCTCAAAAATTGTTGCCAAGAGAAGGCGGCCAGGCATCGATCGCCCTAAGGCGCCTCAAGTATCCCATTTCGATGTTCCCCAGCAACGGGCCTCCCAGTGGAAAACCATGGAGCTCCCCCCCCGCCCCCCGGACCAAGATTGACGCCCAGGATCAGAAGGTTGCATGGGTCGCTTGCTGCAGTCTAGTGTATAGGGTTTTGTGTGTCCATAGTAAAACCTAAATTCTCCTCTTGTGTAGGCTTTCGTGTCGCACTATAAAACCCTCTTTATTCTATTATTGTACGTAGGTTTACAATAATATGTCACTAATAACTGATCGGAGCAAAACACGGGGGTCTATATAGACTATGTGGGTTCAAGTTTGGCCTATGCCTCACTACATCCCATATGACAAAGCATGTATGCATACTACGAAGTATAGGTTTACGCATAACATTCTAAATCCTATACATACAACAGACCCCGCGACCAAAGATTGAAGCGTGGCCTGGGGGTGCTCCTATGTGTCCACCGGGACCCCTTTACCTGCGAGCGCATCCCCCGTAGAAAACCACAAAGTTCAGGCAACTATGGAGCTTGCCTCCGCAACCCCCTCCTCTCTGCCGCTGTGAGCCAGACTATTAGGACAACGTATCATATTGTAGCACAAGTCTGCTCCTCGGCTTCTTTCACCGGAATCTTGCGTTCAGAATATGTTCGGAGTATGCTCTATGCAGTTTATGTTATGTCTACAGAAGTAGTGCATGTAGCAGAGAATTTGGAAAGCGTTCCAGCAGTTCGCCGTCTCCCACGCCAGGCAAAACGTTCAAAACCAAAGGTAAAGTTGTTGCAGACGGAGTTGGACCTGGCAGCGTAATCATCAACAGGACTACTGTGGTCTCCAATCGGTCGATGATGTAGAAGGATTGAAGTATATACAATATGCTGTATGCATAGTCTACATATATACAGTTGACTACAACAGCAGTAGCAGTAGTGTAGCAGAAACAACAACACCTCGCGGGACTCGATTCGATGGAACAGCAGTCTGGACATCTATATGTACGCTGCTAGCATATTCTGGGAGACTTTATTCTTGAACTTGATGCGGGTAGGGAGGGCCTCACAACACAAGCGTTTGGACACACGGCAGTAGTGCCACGATAGAGCGCAACATGTCCTGTGTGCAAGACCCAACCATTCAGAGCACCCTCGTTGTTGCAGCAATGCGTATGCTAATGTACCCCGCGCGGTCTGGCGGCCGGAGGAGAGTTGGCCCGCAGGCAACAGTCTAGTTGCAAGAAGAGAGCAATCCAATCTAATGGGCGAACTGAAGCAGGTACTGGCGAATTCCGTTGTTGCACCATCTTATGGTAGAGATCAGTAGTCTCGGCTGGCACACCGAACGCTGGTCGCGTGGGCTTTTCCTTTAGTCTAATCGCTTTCAAGGTTATGTGGAAGAAAAACAAAAGACGTTGGTGTGCCAGGTGATTCTAGGAATAAGACCTCCTTCCCGCACCTTTCCAGGCGGGTTTCGAAGCAGTATCTCTCACAGCAGTGGCCACGCCGGCCTAGCGTGAGCTCGCTCGGCACCTCGTAGCATGCCCCCTTCTCGAGTACGCCATATTTCCCAGTCGGTGCTTTGTGTGCAAGGCGGTGTGCGGGTGTGTACATACGTACATGCACCCGATCAGGGAACCACCCACCACCTCGGTTACGTTTCAGAAGAGTTATTGCGCCGCTTCTGCTTCGTGTGCACACATGTGCATGCAACATCCTTCATACACGCATGTACATGCGAGGATATAACCTCGTGCGTCGTGGCGTTTGTGGCAGAAAGGCGGGTGCGAGGTCCAGTTGTTGTGGCTCGCACGAGAAACGTCTAGGGGATTTTTTTGTGCATGTCTGCCGATAGACGACGATGGCGACGGTCGCCCGTATCGCCTCTGGCGCACTCTATCCGAATGGATGCCATCAGGCAAGCCAACATCTACCCCACCTGTCGGTTGGACAAAAGCAGCCGGGCTGTGTACGAGCCGGAAGACGTGTGGGCGAAAAAGGCCGCTCTAGTCAGGCCAGACTCGCGGTCGCATGCGAGTAGCGTGAGGGCGAGGGGAATGTTCAAGCAGAAGGTTCTGGCCATCAGCACAACCGGGGTGACCAAAGCGAACATGGATACGGTCGACCGATTCAAGGAGGTATGCATACTTCACTCAATACTGCTGCACCGTTGAGTACGAGCAAGCCTCCGTGTTCATAACGTTGCGTCGTCAGTGATGCCGAACAGTAGCAATCGTGCGAATTTCACAGCTATGGTGTGCTCCCGCTGCCCTCTCGTGTGCGGCGGGTGGTCTGGAACTGTGTGACTGCTTACATACAAAGTTGTGTAGTCACATGCTAGACGATGATGGGTTCAACTGCAAGAAGCCAAGGTTCATCGGGCCGGGTACATAACAGGTGGCCCACAAAGGCAAAATTCAGTCTTGCAGGGGATGAAATGACAAATCTTTAAATAGCAGAAAACTACTGTATTATAATCGCTCTTTTCGCAGCTCGAACGCTCCGTCTAAGGTCGAGGCAGTGTCCCTTCGAATGGCGCAATGTCTCAAAATAGAACAACTGCATACATGCGGTTCAAAGCTTCGGGCAGCCAAACTTGAGCCTCGGGCAGCTAACTGCATCGAACCAAGCGAGCTTGAATCCTCCTCTAAGCTGGTATTTGGGGTGATTGTGGAAGACAAAATCGTTCCGATATTTTCTTTGTGCTGCAACAGCAATGGTGCCAGCCAAAAAATCATAAAAAAAGGCCTGTGCCGTGCCGTGCCCTGTAGACTACGCTACTGTACAATACCTTCGGAGTCAATGTGCTGTCAGTACTATATGCGGCGGTCGCTCAAACGTTTGGTGAAAAAGGCGTTCATAAGTGGTGGCGTTGGCATTGATGGTGCAGTACCAGATTTTCCACCCTTCCAAAAAATGTTTTCCTGCCTGTCGCTTCCTTTGCTCTTCGATGTTCTGCTCCACCGGCGGATCGGGCAAAGAGCATGTTTCGTTCGCCACTCTCTCCAAAAAATGCTGCATCGACTCGCATGTGCCTCGCTTCTCGCACTGCAATAATGAACGTAACGCTGTTCCGTTTGGTGAATGTTGGAGCAAGCTTGTAGAGGAAAGGAGTGGAAACTTTTTCCGTGATTGCCCTGAAGCGACATGCTCGCGCCGTGTATTTGCTGGTGCCGTGTGGATCAGACAGTCGCGGTGCTCATGAGAAGCAAAGAGCGAGCGGCAGACATCGGGAGGGCGGAGAGACGCGTGCTTCAGCCAGAAATGGCACGCAGGATGGACCGGATGAACGCTGTCAAGAGGGCAGAATTTGAGAAGCAGGTGCAACAGGCTGTGGAAAAGGTTGTCCATGCCGCGAAGCGGCGTTACGTTCGGCGACAGGAGAAATTGGATGATGCAGGAATCTTCCACCCTCAGGCAAACGCGCAAAGGTAATGACGCGTTTCGGTGGAGCTTTGCTTGGCGTTTCATTCGCACAGTGAGGCCTAGACGGCGACGAAACCGCTCCGAACACGGGATGTGGACGGAAGCCGATCCAGCAGCATCTCACACTAATCCCAGAAGAGTTTCGAAGCCAACCCGTCCTGTTGGCTAATGTTTGTTGTGAAGCTTTTCTCACCGTGATGTTGAAAAATATCCCTGCTGTCGGCCGATTGGCCATGCTCCGTACACGCACAGGGTGCACACGCAGTTCTGGGCGGACCTCAACAACAACGTCAACATCACAACGATCGAGAACGAAGTATGGGCGAGAATGGCGGCGGATGCGGAGCGTGGTGGCAGTCCGCCCCCAGGAAGCCCACACAACACGACCTCGACACTTGGTCGGCGCCCGCCCGCGACAGTCGCAACGTCGGGAAGCAGGACAACGGTGGCCGTGAACGACTCCGAGAGCGCGAGACCCTCCTCAAAAGACAGCTCCCGTCAAGGTGCCGCGGGTGGCTCGTCGAAGGCGGTGGCTTGGTCAGATGACGATGCAGCCAAGGACGCGGGCCCTCCAACCGGCAATGACGCGGCGCTATCAGCACCCTCGTCAGAAATCTTTGCCGGCGTCCTTGGGTACGACGAACTCGGCCACGTTCCCACGCTGGACGAGTTTCGGTCGGAGTGGCCGAAATTGAAGTCCCGGGCGGGCTTGATGTCACCAACTAGCTCGGGGGAGAACAACGGACCCGGGGGCACTTCCAGGTGGAGGAACCACGCCAACGGACGGAGGCAGCAGCAGCAGCAGCAGCAGCAGCAGCAGCAGGGTTCGGGAAGCGTCGTGAATGAGCTTTCGAAGAGGGACGAGGTCTTCCGGCACTTCAAGAAGTACTACGACAAGGCCGACCACCTGGAAGGGAGGCCCGGCGACGCGCTGTTCCCGGCCGGGGTCTGCCCGACGGGCGTTCTTCAGCCCGACTTCGGGGTCGTCGAAGCGGTGGGGCGACACACCGCCAAGGCGCAGGAGTGGCGGTGCCGCAGCCGCATCGGGGAGGGCGTGCTGTGCCAACCCGGAGGTGGATCCGATGTGACTCGGAAAAGGTCGGGTGGGAGCGATCGGACACAACGGCGCTCGAGGGAAGGAACTGGGGATCTCGGCGACGGCGTTGGTCACTCCTCTGCATCCGGTGGTGACGGTTTCACGAACGTGTTCCGGGAGTCAATGCTAGGAGGCGATGGTCGCAACGAGACGCCCCCCCAAGGGAGTGGGACGGTTTCTTTCACCCATTCGAAGCGGGACGCGAACCGTGGGTCCGCGGGTTCCCGGCGAGGAAATGGAGACACTAGCTGTAGCGCCGAAGGCACCTCAAGCGGGACTACCGGACCAAACCACGGCGGGAAAAGAGTGAGGGGTTTACGCCCCGGTGGCTCTGTGTGGGGTGTTGACAGCGTACGCGCCAAAGCCTCTTCCGAGGGAAGCTCTACATCCGCAGAACTGCAAGTGAGTAGATGGGGTGTCCCACGGTGTTATTTGCGGTGGAAGGTTTGGCTCGAGTAGAGCACATGTCAACATTGTACTCAACGATATCTAGGCTCACTGTGCCTGACCAGATTCAAAACCCTAGGCCACGCTGCTTTCTTTGTTTTTCGAAATGTTTCCGTTGCGTACTGTTTTTTTTCTGTGATGGATACTCCTGAACAACGTTCTTCGCGCTTGGTGTCATGTCGAATGGAAATAATAGGTGGTCATTTTTCAAGGGAAAAGATTCTGTGCATTGGTCGCGTACTGTTTGATCATATGGTGCCGCCTTGACAAAGCTAGACGTGAGCCCTAGTTTCAATATTATTTCTGTTAGGCGTTCGGCTGCTGACAGGAGGAACAAGTAGTGTCTCCCCCCCAATCGACCACGCAAGTTCAGACTACCTCGTCATGAGGTTCTCCTGTCAACCTGTCCACTGTGAGTTGCTTTGCTGTCCCTCCGGTGGCGGCTATCACATTGTCCTTTGTGCGTCGAAACAATCGCAGGCAAGACTGGAGGCGTCGTGGAGAGCACTGCACGTGCCTGCCCGGCTGAAGCTCGACTTCCTGCAAAAGTACTGCACCGTCCAGAGGATTTTGGATCTTCCGAAAACGGCGTTCTTTCTCGAGACGGCCAGCAAGGCTGTCCCGCTGAGAGAAAAGGTAGGGGCCCAAGTATGAGCTTCATCCCAATAACTCTCAGTAGTCGCCAAGAGTGTTGTCTGTTCGAGGTGACACGAGCGAAAAGTACCTATTTATTGTTCCTGACTCTTGATGGCAGTGTGAAGCTGATTCGATGACAAGATTCGCATCCCTTGCGTTGAAATCGTATCTTAACTGATTATCCGTCGTGACATGTTTCGAATTGTGTACCGTTGACTGCAACCACGGAAGGGGTCCGAGTCAATCGGACCGGTACGGATACTAGAAGGTACTGAACAGAAACCGGAACAATTCTTGCAATGAAGACGACAACAAAATAACATCAACGCAGGACCTCTGCTCTCTCCAAGATCTTGCTCTCTCCGAGGTCTCATGCCTGAACGAGTGAAAAAAGGTGCATCATCTAACGAGTTCGTGTCCTCGTTTTCGACCGAAGGTGATCGACTACGTGCGTCGAATTGAAGACGACGGAGAGTCGATGACCACATCGTCGGTGTTCTCCCCCGCCGAAGAAGACATGCTCTACGAGCTGGACTGCTGGGAACAATTCGACGCGTTTGCTGAGCGCGTTCTCCCAGACGACTCGAACGGCAACGATGCGGACGACGACTCTGACGCTGAATCTCATGGCGGTGGTGAAAGCAAGGGAAGCGGTGCCGACGACGATCCTGGGGACGGGCACGGGGACAAGGAATCTACGGAGGAGGCCAGAAGACAGGCACAGCGTCGGAGAAGGCTAGAAAAGGAGGCGCGCCGGAAGGCGGCGGAGTCTTTGCTGGCGTGGCTGACGTCCATCGAGTCGAAACTGGCGCTAAAGTGCGCGGAGGTCTGCGACACGGCTTGGTACGACGTGGGAGAGACGATCACGTACAAGGGGCGGCCGGTCGCGTACACGATACCAGCGGCAGTCATGGAGACTGCAATAAAGAGGCGAGAAGATGGAGAGGACAGGGCCAAGCACGGCAGAAGAGCCCGATAGGCCCCGAATCATGCTGTTGTTGACCGGGTGTGGGGCTCGCCTTTTTTTAATGAAACTTAAAATGGCAGAGCTGGACTACGCTGTTGTTTAGGCAGAATGGGTGGATACCGTTCTTAAATCTGCGGTAAATGTCAAAAGGGGATTTCGGAGGAAACAGATCTGACCCCACCAGGACCAACCGTCAATCGGCGCTCAACCACTCGTTCAGCCTATTCGCTGTAACAGCATTAGTTTTTCGCTGATGCGCACTGTTTCTATTGGTATTGCTCCCGTGGCCTAGACGACCCAGTGTGCATTGTGCGTAGACCCCGTAATCCGCCGTGTACGGCGAAGAGCCGACAGGAGCGCATGAAGGGGACACATCCTTTCCTCTTGTGTCATCTTGCCCGAGGTGGCCTCGTGTTTCGCATGTCAGACACAAACAGTATTCACACTTGTTCCTCGAAGCAAGAACTAGATGAACGCAATCAGCCTGCGGGAACTAGCACCACACTGAGGCAACACGGAGCTCTGCTGCCTATCCCTAGTTCTTGTCGTACCGCGGCCTGGGCGCTAAAATGCTCCAGGTTTCTGCAGACAGATGGAAACAGCCATGCAACGGTCGAGTCGAATCGCGTCCGCATGAAACTCTCCCGGCGTATCAGCGCCTCCAAGTTCCCCAACACTGCTGTCACACGGGTCCTTTCTCGACAAGGCAGCTTTCTTGTCTCCACCAGGGATGGTATCTGTTGGCGCTTGTCTCCGGCCCCCGCCCCCTGCTGCCCGGCCGACGCCTCTTCTACAACCGCTTGGGCCAGCAGCGACGGTCTCCCCTTTCGACTTCGAGCAGTCCCGGTCCCGGAGCCGCAGCATCACGAGCTCTCGCGCTTGCGCGAAGAACTCGCTGGCGGACGGATAGTCTCCTGCCACGTACCGTTGCACTCCCATCCACTCCAGGCGGGGAAGCGGGTCGGAAAGCTCTTGCGACTTTTCGATCTCGGTGACAGGAAGAACGCCGTCGGGTGCATCGCCGTGCTCCCGGTATTTTGATGCAATTATTTGAGCCCGTGCGGAGTTTCCGGCGGCGGCGGTGTGGTCACCTATTGCATAATTTAGAATTATTTTCACCATAAAGGGCTAAAACGTTAAGGTACTGGCAATGGAGGGTCCGAGGTTAAGCCTTGAGTGTCGGTTGGGAAAGAATCGCGACGTTTTGTCCTAGCTCACTTTCAAGCCAGCATCTCACGATGACGATAGTATGCAAGGGGAAGTAAATTACGAAGCTTTCGCGAGGTGCCGTTTCATGTGTGCTTACTCCCACCTGCTAGCATGTCGGCGTACGACAGCACCGTTAATGGGGTTATAAGGTCCAAGCTCTCGTGCCCCCCTGGCATGTCAGACTGGAGGATTTCCTCATAGCTCTCGAGGCATGCGCGCAACAGCGGACGGGCCTCTTCCACCCTAC
This sequence comes from Ectocarpus siliculosus, assembly GCA_000310025.1. NCBI lineage: Eukaryota > Phaeophyceae > Ectocarpales > Ectocarpaceae > Ectocarpus > Ectocarpus siliculosus. The sequence goes on from FN649741.1 coordinate 6,208,584, forward strand.
CCTCCGATAAATAGTGAAGGCCAAGGTTGCGAGTCGCGGCATCCACTAAGTGCTTCCGATGTGGGCCCCTGCGGCACGCCTCGCACACGACGGGGGAAGGGGGCGTCGGGAGGGAGAAAGCATTCAAGCGTGGAAGCACGACCGGTAGTGTCGCACGTCTGCGCGACGACTATCAGAGCCGACCGCGTCTAGATAATGTTGGTTCTTGCCTTCAGATCCTGTACTATGTGCAGCAAAGCGCATCAGCTGCTTCCGATGGCGTATGGACCCCCAGCATCATACATGGTCCCGACGCCATCCACCCATGTGGCTGGTGAAAATTATTCCTCAGAGAAAGGCCTCGACCCTAATGCTCTACCCGGTTGGTCGACAGCAGTCGCACCTAGCAGAGGCATTCGTAGTTGACGGCGAGGCGGCGTTCAGAGACGCCTCCAAGAGCCCCGAAGCCTCTTCGGCTTCTCCTAGTTCACGGCACACTACCCCGAGGTTTCCGAGCGCCACGGCCAAAGCTCCAGGCTCGTGCCGAGATGGTGGTGGTTCACAGCTTCCTCCGCCTGCAGCCGGCTCGCTTTTCAGAAGCTCAACTAGACTCTGCAAGTGGCCCTTGGCATCCTGTTGATTGAGGATTTGGAGTTGACCGAGAATGGCGGAATGTTTGTTTTCATATACTCGCTTTCGGATGGATCCCGCTGACAGCATGTTGTTAGGCCGAGCTGGCTCCCAAAGTTCGTGTAAATAGTTTGATAGCAATCATCGAGACAAACCAGCCCATGAGGAAACCTTCGGGCATGTCGTCTTCCATCGCCCTCGGGGGACTTGACACCGACGTCCGGAAGGGAGACCTTGGATAAATATAGTCTATCCATCCATATATCGCATGTATTCTCTGATCGTCACGGTTCGGTCCACTTCCAACACCCCGCCCACCTCCAGTCTCCCCGCCGCTCGACACAGGCCACCAAGCCTGCCGAGAGTTGTGTGGGTGCCTGCGTGCCTCTCTCCGAACGTGCCTCTCTTCATGTCAAGCGTTTGCAGCTGTGACCTTGTCTCGGGATCGGTTTCCGTCTCCCATGGTCTGCATTGGTCGAATCGCGGAGTTTGGTGCAGCAGATGGGTGGTTTTCTCAAGTGGGAAGAAAGTGACGACCCCGTGTGGGATTTGACTAGTCGGCGTACTAGGCAGTGCGCGACAAATCCCGGGAGTGCGTCTCGACGCGGGTTGGCGTGGGGCGGAACAGGGACAACACAATCTCGCACCTGTAAAATTATTCGAAACGTGTATACACCTTCCGACCTGTACCCTGTCCAGCTCGATGCGATACTTCCTAGATATCCCGCTTGTGGAAATTCGCAAGGCGAACGATTGTAGGTCTACAAACGAGGCATATTTCGAGACCCGCGAAGCGCAGTACCCCTAACCTGGGTAGGACTTTTACTTTTCGATGACGCACGCTAGCACGTGAAGGGCGGGCATCCTTTACCTCAAGGGCCCTTCTCCCCTAGACTCCTTGATCTTTTGCGTCTGAGTGGCCGTCAAACCCAGCGGCCTCCAACCGTCCAGGAGAGTGACGACCTTGCCTCTTTGTCGATATTCTGCGAGATGTTGCGCGGTTTCTCCTTTGCTGTCTCTTGCCGTCTTGTCGGCTCCCGCCTGAAGGAGAGCGAAGCACACCTGATGACGATGAACGGTGGTGGAGCGACGGCCGAGTTCAAGGTTGATGCCCCCGTTTCGGGCTGTTACCCTGGCGAGTGTATTTTGTCTTGTGGTACTGAAGCGGGACTCTGCACGTTTGGGAGACCCTTTGGACTGAATGATCATCTCAACAACGGCCGACGCGCGTCAATCATCTAGGCAGACAAGGGAACGACGCACGGGTCCGAGCTGGAGATCGCGACCATGATAGCCCAACCCAGTCACACGATTTCGCCGCCCGCTACCCTTTTCCCAGCCGTTCCTTGACAACATATACTTCGATGCACACGCCTTTCCCGTATGTGTCCACACGCAGCAGCCAACGCACGATATATAAATAAATATATGTGTGTCTCCTTCTGAGACCTTAGCACCTACCTCGTACGTTCCCCACCCGGCAGCAAGGTGAAGCGGAGTCCTCCCGCCGGGCGCCCTCGCCCCTACAAACGCCTGGTTCTCTATCAAAACCCTGACCGTGGCGAGCTTCCCTTGCCTCGAGGCGAAGTGCAGAGCGGTCCAGCCCGAATCCGGGTCCCGTGCGTCAACGTTCGCACGGGGCAAGGAAAGCATGTAGGACAGTCTGGAGAGCGGCGTGCGGTGTATGGGAGGCAGGGCAAATTCAAGCGAGATGGGGGGGCTGATGTGATGCTGGTGGTTGGCGACGAAGGTGGGCGAGGGCTGTGCAACACGTGTGCTGAAATCGGTTACAACATATTGAGCAGTATCATAGCATGTTTTGGGGGGAAAATTCCAAGTGACCCGCCAACCTTCTAAGTTCGACACACAACGATTCTCCGGTTCATCCGGAGCCGTCGCGTGCCAACGTCGGGGAAAACAGCCAAGAAAAAGTGACACATGCTTCAACAGACAAGTGTTAACCTACCACTTGCCAACGTCTACATGGAGTTTTTTTTGCCACATGTTCTCCCTAAGATTCTGGTCTGAAGGCAGCTCAACAACCAAGCGGGGATTGTTCGTCTCGGTGCCCCCCCCCCCTCTTTTCTAGGCCCCAGAAGAGCATCAAAGTTCTATACACGTCTAGCTTCCCGTCAGCTGATGGCAGTCGTCGGGAATGCGGCTCTTCGTTCGTGGTGGCTGTTGCCCCGCTCTAGACACATGGCATTGTTGTCTCCTAACCCCATTGGTTGTGATCAATGACCTCCGGGATAAAACTCCTCACTGCCCCACCAAAAGCGCTTCCCACGACATGCATGCCGTGCCGAACGAAACACACCTCTTGTCTTCTCCAGACTTTGCCGCAGACCACACGCTCCAGACATCGTCGCTGCTGCAACGGTTCTTGCGCTGTTGAGCCTTCACCTCCATGTATCTTCCTTGCCTTGCTCGTTCGAGATCCCTTGCGCATCGAGAAGGGGGGTGCGCCATGCACGACGAAGCGCAATGCCGGAGGTCGACCTCAGCTCTTGTGAATGCAGGGAGACCCAAAGGCGCGAGACTCTACCTTCATTCGCGGAACTTGGTGTGTTCCAGTCATTATAGACCGAAAGATGTACAGGAGAACATGCTACTGGTACATACTACGATTCAAAGGAGTATTGCCCGACCACTCGCGTGGCCACGCATTTTAAGGTTGAGGATAGCCAAGCAGCTGGCACTGCCGACCGGACCCACCCGACAACACAAGTGGAAATACCTTCGCAGCGCCCGACTAAGTGCCGCTAGCTCGGCCTGTTGTACGCCCAACAGCTGGTCTCTCTCGCGCTTAGCTTGTTGGGTAAAGCCGGTCTCTGCTAGGACTTTCGCCCAGAAACCTCGTTCGAGAGGTGCAAGCTTCCGCCGAACCTGATAACGTCGGTAAGGAAAGTCTCATCTGGACTGAGTTGTTTGTTCCCAGGCAACTAGTTAGCGAAACGCCGCTGTTTGAAAGGATTATTGCAATAATTTCCCCCCCTGCCTATGGGCGCTGAAGCTGAAGCACCTCGCATTGTTGAAGTACAAACTACTAAGCGCGTGTCGCTCTTCGTGTTTGCGCACAACACACGCGCTGAGAAAAGGGCGTTTATTTCCCGCTCGAAAACAATAACGATACTGGCGGACGATTGGCATGGCCATCAGGCTGTCGTACCTTCTCTGCTTCTTCTACTCTTCCCAGGCGGGTGAGATTCTCCCTCGAAGCTTTCATCGTAACGAGCCTTCCATTCAGGGGGATGGCTGACTTCGCCTCATCTCGGGATGATCTTTGGTGCTATGGTATTTGGCCGAGTGCCAGGAGAGAAGTTAAGGGATGTGAAGATACCGACAAGCAGTTGGTCGTCAGATCGTCGTCAAAACGAAGCAAGAAGCCCGGAGCGTTCGTTGCGAGCTTTTTTCGGAATTCTGTCACCAGTAGCCGTTACCGTACCTCGAAAACGGACCCTCTCAAGAAACAGTTTAGTGAGTGTCCTCGTACCATGGCACTTTGTTCTCTGTTGGGTTGAAGTACACGCGGGACTGCAGTCTCCTATGGGCTATCGCGGAGGAGCTGCAGGTCAACGACAAGAACGACTTTGTCGCGTGAAGATAGCAACACCAGCAGTCGTGGCTGGCGGCTTTAGGTGGTCCATTCCTATGATTTGGCGTACATTCAAAGGTGAATCACCTCGTTACAGCAGTCTACACTCTAGAACTCTTTGTCTACGAAGCTGTTGTGTCGGGGTGGGGATACCTGTGCAAGAGCTTTCCGCTCCCGCCGATGCTTGCTCTCTAGTTCTCGTGCTTTGTTGGCAGCCTGTCTATCCAGGGTGAGTATTCTTTCGTCCCATTGTCGTTCGAGTTTGACCAGATTCCTGCGTACCAGTAGAGCAAATATGCAGCAAATAATGCGCATGACAGGCTGTAGAAGGGAGCATGAGGTTATGCTGCTCAGTGTGACTAAGCAATTTTGGTTGGTTTCGCAGTCTCTTGGACCTCAGGTGACAAGAAGTTCCACGCGGATGGGCCGCGAACACTCCGGACAGCAAATAAATGGCCAATCAAGCAGAGAGGAACATCCATATCCCGCAGCCTAGCCAGCAGCCTAGCCAGCAGTACAGGAGGTACGGCCTCTGTTCGCACTAATGTAGTACTGCTCTGAATTGAAGTCAATTTGCGCTAACCAGGGCGTGTCGAGAGTCTCCGAGATTGCCTTACCACCGAAGCGGGCCGAGAGCCACATCGGATTTGGCTTCAATTCCGTTCATATGAGTGCAGTCCCCCCCTCCACGCCGTGCTTCTCTGCTGTGTGGTGCTGTGGTGCTGTGGTGCTGTGGTGCTGTGCTCTGTGGCTCTGTGGTACGTAGCTTGGAGTTGCACATTGCACATTCCGTTGAGAGAACCCGAAAAGGAACAAAAAATGCGGCGAGATAGCGAGAGGGGGGAGGTGGGGGGGAGCTGCTGCAGGGTCGCAGCCGCGCAAGGATAGTGACCTACAGAGCATACCCAGCACAAGAGCTGCATTCCCGCTGGGCTGCGCGGTTTCTGAGCGGTATCTCGTTTGCGTTGCCGGCACCCTGTAGTCTCGTGCGTGTCTTGGAACCCACCTTCGCGTCTGCGCAAGGCAGATCGACAGCAGAGCAGCTGAGAGAGGAGAGGAGAAGAGGGGAGGAGAGAGACAGAGGGCGGAGGGATGGAAAGCGGTCACAATGCCCAAGTAGCTCAAGGAGTGCAAGCGCGTGAGCGACGAAGGTCGTCGATCTCGCTGGCTATCCCAGTCTGCGCTCACCAGATGACTGCATCAGTTGAGATACGTAACGACGAGGTGGAGTTTGAGGCGCACGGCGTAAAGATCAGCCACGAGGGCCTGTTCATCGAAGGCACCAACGTCAGCGAGATACACCAGGACGATTTGCGCGTGCTCCGCGAGCTCGGTCGTGGGGCCTGTTCAGTGGTCAAACAGGCTCAGGTGCGCAGAAGAGCGAGAGAGCAGTGGCTCAACGAACACAAATCCACAGCTGCCAAATCCACTCCACGGAGTGTCCTGAATTCAAGCGCATCGAAAATCACAAAACGACCAACGACCACCAGAGGCAAATTTTTTGCAACAATTTCGGAACAAATGAACAAATGTAACACGTCGCCATCATTCTCTTCTGATGAAACGGACGTTTGCCGCGTGCTCCAAGCAATGATGCATATCGCTGGCGTATTTTGGCACTGCTGTGTTCTGGTATTCTGCGCGGCATGCATGCTAGATACGGATGTGGCAGCGGTTACCTGCATTGGCCTGCTCGGAAAGCTGCTGCAGTACGTCCTCGTGCATGTACACATGATTATGATGTGCAGCACCAAAGAGGGGCGGTTCCACGTTGTGTATGCATGGGATACGCCCATGGAATGCCAACTGGATCCATTGCCGTTGTTGGCAAATATGCAAATATGCTGTCCATCGCATAGTTTGACTATGGGTGTTGTGTAGGGCCTACTGCCACGTCAGGGATTTTTCTGCGGAATATGGTGATTCTTGTCATATCCTGGAATTACGAATTACTCTTTCCCCGGTAAGTATACTATAAATAGCACGGGCAGTGTCTTCGCCAGAAAAAAAAAGCTACGTACATAGTCTACATTCGTTCGTGGCATATGGATATTCATGCACAGGCCCATGTTTAATCTGTTTCCTGGTATATCCTTAATTATTGGACCCATTTTCGTTGAGCAACGGGTTGCGTGATGCCAATGCAGCCAGCCATCCGTATGCGCACTTCTACTGTACCGGAGTACTAGAAGTACACCACAAACCAACACGAGTTTGCGCGCAGCACGTGGAGACGCGCTGTACGCCATCAAGGTGTTCAGCGTTGAGCAACGGTTTGCGTAATGCGAATGCAGACCAGCCACCCGTACGCGCACTTCTACTGCACAGCAGTACCGTAATAGTCGGAGAGTTGGCGCCGGCCGGAGAGATGGCACCGGTTGGAGAGATGGCACCGGGGTGCGATAAAAAACCCGAGAAAAAAAACTATAGTTCGATTTACGCACCGGGGTCGGTGAGATCGCACCGGGTGCGATCTCTTGAGCTCCTTTTCAGCTGCCGGAATGAAGTACATGTTACACGTGGGGACGGTGTCAGCGGAGTGCCACTCGTTTATTTACGATTGGATGGTCGCGGTTCACGCGGGGTGTCAGTTGTTCTCATTTTTTAATTGGCATGGAAGTTGCCAACCGTACACTCAACCAAACACACAACGTACAAGCCGCACCCCACCTTACACAACCCGAAACTGTTGTACTGCTACGTACGTACTGGTATCCGTAGAAGAAGACCGAAACGAAAGCGGGAAACAATCGATACCGTGTGTACTGGTACCACCTCAGATGGAAACGACATCGTTTGTTGTTGTTACGCCATAGCCAAACTCGCATCAAACACAAGACCACTCGCTGCATGGAAAGCTGTTACGTGCCAGCCTACGTTGCCGTTACCGGTGTGCTTCCAACCAACAACAACGGTACCTAAACGTGTGGTTCTGTCCTGATCAACAACGGTAACTAAACGCGCAGCACGTGGAGACGCGAGAGCTGTACGCCATCAAGGTGTTCAGCGTGTTCGACAAGGACAAGCGCTCGCAGCTCCTGAAGGAGGTGGAGACGCTGTCCAGCATGGAGTGCCCGAGCCTTATCAACTTGGTGGGGGGCTACCTCAAGGCACGTCAGGGGACACTAAATCGAAAATAGCAGTCGTTGAGAACGGATAGGAACAAATGCAGCTGTCGCTACAGATGATTGCGAGTAGATAGCATTGGGTGGAACCTTGGAGAGAGCGTGCTGTAATCGTGACTGCAGTAGCAAGGTGTGTTTTTGCTGCCTCTGCAAAGAAGCCTGCAACAACTCTCAACAAAAGGGTGGCCCTGTTCAAATGCACATTTTTTTTCTGGTGTACATTGGTGTAGTCATGTTTTTACTTGTTTCGGTGGGATGCGCGTATAGGGAGGCAAACAAGAGTAGTACTCTAGCACAAAATTCTGTGTACTGGGTAGAGATGCTCTTGCCATGACAGCTCGAAGGCTGCAGAAGGCTGATGCTCCTCCCGTTTCCAGTTGCGTAGAACTGAACAACCCGTCTCTCAGTGTATATCTCTCCTGGTGGCGTTTAATGGGGCACATACTCCTGCCGCTTTCTCTTCATGCCAACCTGGTTGTTCGATCGCTTGTTGTTGCCCCCCCTGCCTGCAGGACGGCAGCATTCACGTGGTGCTCGAGTACATGGACCGCGGCAGCTTGTCGGACGTGATCCATGGCTGGCGCGGAATGGACTACGGGGAGGACCTCATGGCCGCCATCACACTTCAGGCACGACCTTGGGTTATGCTCTCTGGCGCGCTCATGTGGTTGCTGCTCCTGCTAATATACGGGGGGCATAGGCCTAGTTTTGGGCGGTGCTTGTTCAGTCTGACAAAGACGGGGTCCAGACCAAACCCAGTTTGTTTTCCTCTCTTATTCTCCCGTCTGCCGTGTTGCGGTAGTGGCTCCTTGGGGTTCTGTTGGGAAGCGATCCCCTTTGTGTAGCAGCTGCGAATCTCAGCCCCGCCTCTTGCCGTACGGTGCAGATACTCTGGGGGCTGGGCTACCTTCACTACGAGCACCACGTTCACAGAGACGTCAAGCCCCAAAACGTGCTGCTGAACAGGTAAGCAAAGCCGCGATTGGAGGTCGCCGAAAACCCAAGCATCCCTCACGGGAAAAATTCGACGCATGCCCCGGCTATAAAATCCTGATCCTGCCCGTACCGAGTGGGAGAGCAGATGACCACCAAAGTGCCGATTCCGCGTACTGCCTTCTCCCCTCATCCCATGCCCCCTTTTGTTGCCGTTTTTGGATACGGAAGGCGGCTGTGGTTTCATTTCACCTTGTCATTACGCCCGCTGTCTGGATGGTTACAGTATCTGCACCCCGTGGTTGAAGGGCTTGAAAGACTGTCAGGGATTGGCTCCGAGAGATTACTTCTCGTTGACGCTATTTTGTGGCACGCCATCGAAGATCCTGTTCGGTTAGGTCATTCTATCAGCACTCTTGCTTCCCGCGATGGATTTTCGACTGACGGTGCCCCCTTTCGGACGATCTCACCGACCCTGGTGATGGATGTGTATCGCTTCATGAAACTGCCTGCGCTTGCTGCCAACGGTGTCACTTGCGACGATGTTTGTGCTTCAGCCACGGGGAGGTGAAGCTGAGCGACTTCGGGATTGCGCGTGAGCTGCAGGGAGAGATGGTGAGTGGAGCGTTCAACTGGCCCTCGTGAGGCCGCTCTTAGTATTGACTCGTTTTCGATATCAAGGCCTAGCCTCGGCATGCTGTCTTGAAGAAAGCCGCTGCGAGCATTTAGGCATTCGACCCCCCCCCTCGCCCCCCCCGGTGTTTGCCCTCGGGGTTGGGTTTTCGTCGCTTGGCAACAACGTTGTACAACAAGCCAATTCACTTCGTGAACTCGGCAACCAGGTTACCGGGTTTTTTTACCTCTGATTTTTTTTTGCGGTAACCATAATGGTGGTCGAGTAGATCATGTTGTACGGGGTGGAGAAACCTCATTCCGCGCAACGGGGGATGATCGCACCACGTTGTGTTAAAATGGTCAAGCACCCTCGAGGCAGTTACACAGTGCTTATAACTGTCTCTGGAAGTGAAAGCACCAGAAAATAAATTAAGTCATACGCAGCTGTCATCCGTACGCAAGGAAGTAAGCACAAGATGCCGAACACCCTTAGCAGAATGCAGCGCACCCTTCATGCGACTCGCCGAATACCTCACGTGGCTTCGCGCTTGGTGATGTGAGAGCCTGGTCCGGTGAGAACCCGGCGTGCTCCGTCCCGGCTTTGTAGGGATACGAGGTCGATGGTCTAACGAGTACGGCATGCACGACTATGAGTACACCCCCCCCCCCCCCC
>FN649741.1:6218233-6237461 GCA_000310025.1 Ectocarpus siliculosus
CCCCCCCCCCCCCCCCCCCCGCCCCCCTCTTGTGGTGATGTGAGAGCCTGGTCCGGTGAAAACCCGGCGTGCTCCGTCCCGGCTTTGTAGGGATGCGAGGTCAACGGTCTAACGACTACGGCATGCTCGACTATGAGTACACCCCCCACCCCCCTCCCTTCAGCACACCGTACATACCAGATGCCATATTTTGTGTACGTAGCTCACGCTCTTGACAACCTACTTTCAATGTTTTTATGTTTTTATCGGGGGGTTGTGTCGTCTGCTTCCTTTGGTGCGATGGCTGTTTTTCCTTGTTATCATCAATCCACATTACTTTTTTTTACGCAACGATGCGCTTGTTAGACAGTAGTCTCCGCAGCAGTCACATCGGCAGGAGCCGGGTCTCCGGGTAGGTTTCTTCCCTAATCATCACTGTTCTACCTGAATGACCTGGCCAACTCACTCTACCGCCCCTCCCACCACCTTCTCTGTCTCTCGTTGCAGGACCTAGCGCAGACGATGGTCGGGACGATACGGTATATGGTGAGTGATTGCTGGGGAAGGCTTGAGTGCAATGTAGTACAGTACACGGGATACTGCAACAACTCGTTGCGCCCCGACGTGGTCTTTCGCAGCACTTTTCCGTACCTTTGCAAGCGGCGTGTGTTCGGAGTCGACCAAGTCACCAACAACATTTCACGTACAACTGTTTTTCGTCTGTTTGCCTGACTGACGTCATCGTGCCGGAACGACCGCAGTCGCCCGAAAGGCTTGCGGGTGATGGGTACGGCGTGGCGGCTGACGTGTGGTCCCTGGGGGTGCTGCTGCTCGAGATGGCGGCGCGAAGGCTGCCGTTTGAGAGCGCCGTTTCGCAGATTGAACTCCACGACAGATTGCAGGCGAGAACAATTGTTGCGGATTGTTGTTGCCATGCACCGTGTTCCCTGAATTTTCGCGCAGCGGGGTCCCGATACCGTCCAGAGCTGTGGAATCGGCATGTCTTGGTGTTGTTGAGTTGTGCTTCTTGCATCTTCTTTTTTTGCGCTCTTTGTTTGGGGGGGAAGGCTTGTCGGGGTTGCGGGCACGGGCAGGGGTGCGCGATCTATCCTGCCCCTACACAAGCGCTTAGTAAGCTTGTTGCGACCCATGCCGTTGCTGACCTGACCTGACCTACCCGAAATCTCTTCCACACGATCATGCACTACCTTCGGCAACGACCTTTGTCTCGACCCTGTTAACCGTTAGCCGTTTTCTTCTTCCCTCTTGGGTCAATCAAATGAAATGCCCGCCATCCCTTTTCTCGCGTGGCTCTGTTTCTCTCTGTCTCTCACTCTCTCTTCTCTTTCTCTCTCTCCCCCTCTCCCTCTCTCTCTCTCCCAACCCCTCAGCAAGACCTAGCGGTGGACGACCTGATCAAGCTCGTCCCCGGACACTCGCCACAGTTCGAGCAGGTGCTGCGGGGGTGCCTCCAGCCCATCCCCGAAGAACGCCTCACGCCGGCAGAGCTCCTCGAGCTCGACTGGTTCCTACGCTTCCGCGAGCCCCAGCCGCCGGTGGTCTCGGAAGAAAGCGGGGGCGGGGGGACTGGGGGAGAAAGATCATCCGCTGGAGGGACGGGAGGCGGCGGGATTAGCGAGGGGGGTGGGGACGGCGGCGGGGAACTCCAACCGGTACGGGGAGATGTCGCCGAAGCTGGCGAGGAAGAAGAGGCCGACGGGCACTCGGACCTAGACCTGGCGGCTCATGTGGTGCGGGAGTTCATGGTGAGGGCCGTGGAGAGCGGGGAGCTGGTAGGAGAGGTCAACGGAGGAGGAAGAGGAGGAGGAGGAGGAGGGCTTTCCCAGCAGAGGGAGGAGCAGCATCGGCGGGGCTCTTCGGGTGGCGGCATGATCCAGACGATGCGAAGGTAGATGGGTGTGGTGTCTGTTGAACTACTGTAGTAGTTGCTTTAGTAAATATTCGAACAATCACAGGAAGAATTCCGTCCTTTTTTTTGTTTCGTGTGAGCTCCGTGGGGTGTTTGCCGGGTGTGCCATGCCCTCGTGCGGGTTAGGTACAACCGAGGATACGTCTCCTTTGGGGGGTATATCGAGCGCGGTGCTGTGTGCTTGTCGCGTGTTTTTGTGTACTTGATTCGGGTTGGTTTTGGTCTTGCACTTGGTGCAGCTTCTCAAACCACTGCATCACCCCAGCATGCAGTCTTCTGTTCCTGGTGTCCACGTGCATCGAGTGCTGGTTGTCTGCTGCTTCTTTCTTTAGTAAAATACAACCAAGAGATTATTCATTCGCCTACGCTTGGAAGTCACCGCCTTCGCCGGTGGATGCACCACGTGTAGCAGGAGGGGAGTTGTCTTGGCGCCGCGTGCTACGCTTCTGTAGGGATTTTTTTTCCCGTCTGCACAGACGGGTGCGAGGCACGTACAAACCCATCTCGCCGCCGTAGTGCTTCTTTCTCGCTGGCTCAATCATGGTCTTCTTCGGGCATGGATAGATGCGCTCGCTTGCGTATTTTCCTCATCACTGTTTATTTTTTCTCAATGTTACGCAACCAATCAATCTCTATTTTGTTTGTTTTTTTTTGCCCCCGCGCCCTCTGTGTTTCTGTGCAATGACGAACCGCCGCCGCTGCTACCGGCATCATCACCATCAGTGACGGCGACCTGAGCGACTCGGACGGCCAGAGCCAGGGGGAGTTCGGGTCGGACCCCAAAGAAGACTTCGGCGGGTTCGCGGGTTTCCACCGGGAAGGGCAGGATGCGCTGGAGCACACGGGGTAGGTTTAGCTCGGGGGAAACCTTTGGCGTTTCGCAGGTTTATTATAGCGTAGATGGAAAGTGTCCACGCGAACCAAACAGGTCACGGTATTGATAGATGAGGCCGCGTGGGGATTGATAGAATTAGGTAGGTAGGTGTGAGCATGACCGGAGAGGGAAGAGAGAGGGCATTTAAGCCCCCTTACCTCCAACCCAGGGCTGAATCGCGCACGTTAGTGCTACCTGCAGCAAATGCGTGTGGTATTTTGTTTTGTGTATGCGAAAAACGGTGTGTATGATAAGGTAGGGCTAGGGTACGCGCGCAGCGCGTTGTAGGTTTAATGCTTGTTTTGTTGCTTTCTATACACAAAATAGTATGTGCATGGTTTGGGTAGGGCATACAGTATGCCAGTCTTTGCCACCCTCTGTGGCACGCGAACTTAATGTTTATGGTATGATAGGGCTTGGGTACGCCAGCGGCGCATGTATTTTATTGCTTTTTGTTGCCTTCTGTACACCAAAAGAATATGTGCATGGTAGCATATTACAGCAATGCGCCGGCGACGCGTGTCTTTATTTCTAGTTGTGTTGCTTGGTGTGGGCGAAACGATTGTGCACGATAGGGTAGGGCATAGGTACGCCAGCAACGGCGTGTGCTTGATTTCTTGTAGTACACGAAAACAGTAGTTTGTGTGGAAGGGTCGGGCATATGTGTAGATACGCCAGCGTTGTGGGAGTCTTTTCTGTATTTCACCGCGTTTTCAAGAACTTTTTCTTACTGAATTGATATTGCCGTTAAGGCGATGGAAAATACCTGGATAATTTTGCGGAACGGCTTGGGCCCTTGGGCGCGGGCTGTCTCGCGACGTTAGATTACGATGTGGGCGGAGAATAAATTGTTGCTTGCGCCCTCTTGTTGGCGATTGTGGTGGGCACAGGCGTTGGATGTGATGAGTGATGCCCCCTTTGGCTCTGTAGAAGTTTGGTGAAGCGTCTGGGCGCTATGCCCTGGCCCCGCTGTGGCTGGCGACGGACGACCAACACGATAGTCCAATTAAACACGTTTAATTATCTTCCTTTCACAACGCGTAGAGCTTTGTGTCTACCAAGCCGCTCCCGATGGTTCAACGTTATCTTGGACACGCGGCGACTAAAGTGCTCTCCTCGTTCATTCAAACTACATGAGTGGTCACGAGTTGGACGGGGCATTCACCCGCTCGCTGGGTGTATCTCCTGGCGGTAGCACACACCCTGTTCACTCTTGTTTTCGGTATCGGTGATGGCACATTGCCCCATGTTAGTCTCGGATGCACTGAGGTGCTGTTTTAGCGCGCCTAGGGTACGTGCCATATTTTGGAGAAAGCAAATTTTTGAGTCGCGCACGGATTGGTGGGAGAGCGGCGGGGTGAAACCAGGCGGGGTGGGTGCCTTTGTCCACGCCGATTGATCCGGCATGCGCATAGAAGGCTGCGTAGCAGGCTGGTTGATTGTACGGTCTCCCTCCCTGTGAGGTACCCTATATCGCAAGCGGGCGGCGTACCGACAACTCCTCGTCGTTCGCAAAAGCTTGAGGTTTGCGTGGCCCTAAGTACACCCTTGTGCAGCAGGGAGGGCACCGTGACTGTGTACAAGCGCTTTCAATGTTTCAGAGGAAATCCACCCATTCAAGGTTACTGTAGCAGCGGAGGTCGCTCCCCAGAGCTCTCGAGATGTTATCGCAGAACAAATAATTGGGGCCCCAAGCTCCATGTTGGTTGCCTAAAAAAATGTATGATTTCCCGGAGGGTAATCGCGTATCCGACCAACGTCAGAATATGGGCCTCCGCAAGTCACTTCGCTGATCGTACACCGGGGTCGCCTGTTGGTAACGGTGTGTGACCAATTTTTCATGGAAGTGACAACGCAGGGTGCGGACGAACGCACACACGGGGGGGGGGGGATCAGTGGGGAGGGGCGAGGGGTGGTACGGTCGGTGTGAAATTTAGGGAAGCGCGATCAAGTGTTCCTTACACGTGAATGTAGTTGAGTGGAAAGACCCTGCGGCTGATTATTTGCGCGAGTGTGAGGTGGTCGTAGATCATACAGACATAACCGGCAAAGGTCACAGGACGAAATTTTCAAGGAAGATGGCTCTCGTGAGGGTTGCCAATGTCAACAACCACTGCTTTCTTGGCTAGACCAGACATGAACGCTGTTGCACTCACATGAACAGGTTTTCCAATGTGCATAACACACAGCCCTCCCAAGCCAAGCAGCCCCGCCAGTGCCATGAAGAGGACCGTTATCAATCTCGGGTAGAACGTCTGATCGTAGTCCTGCCGCACGAGATTGTCATTCGTGACATCACCGTTCGAGGGTTAGCTGCAATTACAGCTACTAAACTTACAGCATGTGCCTGTGGTTCGACTCAAATTTTGTAGCCTCTCTGCTGTTGTGCAGCGCGCGTGAGGTGCGGTGATCTACGAAACCAGGTGTAGGGCTCGTGCGTAAGTTGATTGAAGAGAAGTTAGCAAGTAAATTCCACCTGTGGACACGTGATGGCTTCAAGCGATGGAAAATTTTTGCTTATTGGCGTAGGGCACGGGCGCACTGTTGCCAAAATATCGCGGTCCACGAAGGCGGTGCCGCGTCGGTAGTGCTTAACTCACTATAAGCTCATCGTGAGCAGCACGTATGTGGCAGAGTTTCGAACGGCAACAAGACGAATGCGACCACGCCAACGCCGACGGCTGCAACGACTTTCAGCGCGAATCCGTATTCTGTATCCTCACTAGTCACCGAACCATAGCAGACTCCCTGAAAGGGTGCCTTTTTGTTTAAAAGCTCACCTGTATCTGGTCGCTCTTGTCTTCGACGTATCTGGAGTCTTGTTCAGCAACAAGAAGAATAAACATCACAAACCCAAGCAGCCCTGCCCCGCCGCACGCGAACGTCCTTGGATCCAACCGTCCAGGAGAAAAAGACAGCCAACGAGCACGGGAAACGCAAGATGAAAATGAGTCATGCCCATTTACTGTGATACTGATGCTCTAGCGGTGTACGCACAAATCGAAGTAGTGTCACAATGGAGAATGCACTAATGTAGCACGTCGAGAAGGGATACATACGCTCTCTCCAAAGCTATTGTCCACCGTGGTTTAGGTCGAAGAACAGCCGCCTCCAAACGTCTTATCTTCTTCGGCCACTCTGACAGTGTGCCTCCTCGCGCACGAATCTACAGAAACCACCACACGTCCCATCTTGGTTGAGATGAAGCTGTCATCGAGAGGTGTGTCTCCACGTAACCTACGCTAATTGTATGGTAGCTGTAGTAGGGCCGAGGATTGGTTTCTTTCCCGGCGGGGTGCGATTCGTGGATCTCGCCGAAAACCGCTGCAGAACTGTGTTTTTGCCCAATTTGCTCGAGGGTCAACCCTATCCACGGACGGACCTAACTCGCACCTTTCTGGGCGACGTTAAAAAACAAACGAAGGTTAAACACAGCAAAACATTTTTCAGTTTTTATCTGATGTGTTAGGGGTGCCGAAAGAGGCCGAGAAGGGTACTGGGATTTTTCTCAAAGACAACTCTGTGCTATTCCTGAAGCACAGCGTTGTTCGAAAAGATGTTGGTAGAGGTTTCAGGGCAACGTTGTATGGTGCATTAAATACCACTCTGCACCCCTTCGTGCTAGCAAATACCCCTTCTCTTGGGCTAACGAACATATGCATAAATGTCAGAAGATTCACGCCATCCCATGCAGCATAGACCATACGAGGGCAGCAAGCAATATAGTTCTATGTCATCTACTGAACTTGCAATTGTAGCACAAGATGTTCCCCACCCGAGGCATATCTGCATCGAAACGAGCTTTCGATAGTAATCTCTTCTCTCAATGGCGTTTTCGAACGTACTGCATCACGGAGGAACGTCATCGTGTAACCTCTGATGGGAGCTCCTCAGCCGGAGAGGCAAGATCACTTTCAGGGCCGAAATTGAGCGGCAATGGATCGGATTACGGATAAAAAACATTATTTGGCATGTGGAGTCCACGCAGATTTCTCAAGCATAAGGAAGAATGGACGTTAGTCTAGACCACAAGCGGTGACTGCTGACTAGATAGCCCGTTGTCAACAGGTCAAACACGAGCAAAACATGGACATCCCCGTCGATCAGGTTCTGTCGTCCACAGACAGTTGAATAATTGCGCCACCAAAGCGCAAGCTTGCTCTCACCCAGGCCTTGGAGTCGTTGCGCCCACTAGGCAGACGACAGCCGCCACCATTGAGAAAAAGAAGATGAGAAAAACCCCGACGCCGAGGCCCATGACTCGAGTCTCCCCTTTCTCGGTTAGTCCGTCGATACCGCCAGGGGTCGACATGCTTTCTCCCCCTCTCTCCGCGGGATCGCCTCCCTCTCACACGGCGAACTACTGCTGCTCGCCTATTGCCATTTGCTTCACGCTCGAGCTTGATCAAAAGCTTGGTTCTCTTGCTCTGGTCGGTCAGCAGAGCCCCACACCAGTCACCACGACGATCCAAGATCTCAGAGGGCAAGACCCGACGTATTTCACCCCGTGATGCGAACACAGAAGTATACTGAAATTCGAGGATCCTGAATCTTGTATGATGGTTAAGCCGACGAGACCTACCGGGCGCCGGATGCCGGCAATCTCTTCAATCAATACGGGCGTCCCAGCCAACCGGTAGCCGACAAGATTTACGACCAGACAAGCTGCCAAGCTGCCAGAGGCGAGAAAGCGTTGAAACGACACCGATTTCGCCGCAGCAACTCGGCGGCCGGACCACCCCCCCCCCCCTTAGCCAAGGAAAACCCAACCTTCGTGCCCCCTTTGGAGAACCCGGCAGCTTGGCTGCTTGGCGCATAACTCCGCAACCAGACACAGCAGCGTGTGGGGCAGCGAACGCCGCATGGTATGGATACGAAGAGCCGGAGCAGGCGCGAACGGGCTCCTGTGTGGTCGGACAGAGAACAGCTTCAAAGAACTGCACTGCCGTCGTCAGTTGCTTCTTCTTCTTCTGGCGGCACATCTCGCCGCAACTACAACAGTTGTCCAGCACGTGCCAAGCATGATCGCCGGCTATCTTGGAGCAGCGTCCCGACGCGAGCACCACTGTGGCTGGCCGTGAAGTATGTTCTTTCGTTGCTGTGTGTGATGGTGGGAGTTCTACGGGTGGTGTCAGCAGCTGGGGATGCGTTGGTTGATATTCGGCCGGATTGGAAAAGCCTGGACGATGCCTCCGGAGCTACCGTTGGGGAAGTCTTTCGAAGCAGCGAGGTTCTTCAAATGTACCATCTGCAGGTATGCATATGTATTACGTACGCTGGTTGGGGTGTGACGTGGGATACATCAGGGTTTTTTCCTTCTGACTGTTTGGTTGCGTGTGCTGTGCAGGGATCGCCTCGAAAATGTTATGCCGACTGCTGTTTTCGTAAGGTGGAAGCATGACCGAGATGGAAAACGGCAAGTGTGTCTGCGGTTCGAGAGATACGTCTGGTCTCTATTATAGTCACATACGGTACGGCGGTAGCAGCTGCTGCATGCCTATGGCACAAGACAATGCCTGCCTGCGTGAACAGAGGGTGTGTTTTCGGGACACGTGCGGATGCTACCCTCAGAACAGCCAGAAGCGCTTGTCACGTCGCAACCTACTGCTGCCCGTGGCACAGCTCCGCACGTACATACTGATTGTGGCACTGCACGTGGTGCAGGTGGTATGCATATCATGCCGTAGCGAACATGGTTGGACACGCAGGCCCGTCCATGATTCCTCCCGCATTCCGCGCCTGTATTGTCAATTGTCGATGTTATTGGCGTGGACGACTTGTATTTGACAGCTGCAGCCTTGAGCGTACCTGGGCGATTGATTTGTTTCAACAAGGCCGTGCTGCAGACAGGGATGATGTGACTGTTCTGCGCACCCATCTCCACGGCAGCAAGATTGGTATCGTTTTTTCTGCGGTCAGTTTGACCGAGCAACGCTCTCTCCCGCGGGCGGAAAGAACCCGACGTTTGTCCCAGACGCAAAACTATAGTGGCAACCGGGTCCCAGGAGAATTCCTTACCGTCTTCAGGAAAGAGATGTAAACATATGAAGAAGCGCATGTTTATTGCAAGGCCGGTATGCGTACGTGAAATCAGTTGTGAGACCCCCGGAGTTTTTTTATTCAAGTCAAGGTTGATAATCAGCAGTGCGGGATGGACTTAGCTCTCCAAAAGTTGTGTGGTTACCAGGTTTTGACTTGCGACAGAATTAAACAACACATGGCAGTGGCGTCGTCGTCCTTTGGCTTCCAACCCTGCTTTGAATGGACGCGGAGCGAGATCTGGGGGGGCAGGGAGCGGGTGAATGCTACCCATGTCTCGGTGCTCTAGTTATCCCTTCTCCTCGCTCGCTGTTATGGGCGTCAGAATCCTCGTTTTTTTTGTTTTGAGAGAACAGCTGCAAAGGGAGGCTAGTGGGTGGGGCTTGTGTGGTGCAGACGTTAGCCCTACGTGCATCACACACAGGCCTGTGAACACACGAAAACCAGTGAAAAATACAATCAATAGCATCGAAACACCCCGGCCGGCCTTT
Organism: Ectocarpus siliculosus; assembly: GCA_000310025.1. NCBI lineage: Eukaryota > Phaeophyceae > Ectocarpales > Ectocarpaceae > Ectocarpus > Ectocarpus siliculosus. Next base: position 6,227,547 of record FN649741.1, read on the forward strand.
GTCGTCTCTGCGCCTGCTGGACAGGCCACTGCTCAGCTTTACGAGCAAGGAGGCCTTAACCATGACATGTCGTTCTTCCTGACGGGTGTGGCGTTTTACAGCGTGGAGAGGCCCGACGTGAAGGTACGCTCGCCGCGAAGAGAAGGAGACAGAGAGACAGAGACAGGCAGCACGCTCCTGCGGCAACAAGCCGGCAGGGTATCTCAGCATACCTTGCTCTACGCCAACACTTGCGTGATTCTTTGAACGGCTGGGCGAACTGCACCAAGGTTGCCTGATTTAGAGGACCGCCTACCGAGTGTCGTAGGGCGCACATTCTGTGCTCTCACGCAGGACTCAAACACCAAACATCTTGTCTTTCAAACTCGATTGGCATGCTCTCCGCGGCCTGCGATGTAGACCGTCGGCCGATTCCCGCCCGCCTGCCCTTGCCGCACGTTGACACCGCGTCTTCAGGTGTCTATTGCCTACCACCCTACCAACATGACGATATCCTTGCTGCCCGTTATATCGGAGGATGGCCGGGAGTTGCGGTGGGACCATCAGGCGGCGTCCGTGAGCTATGTGATGGGCGTTGACCAGGTATGATGGGGTTATGCCGACCTCTTCCTGACCATTTCCTTCGGGCGTGTGGCCCAAACGTCCGCGGTACGCGAAAGAGATGCCGCTGCTTTTCCGGCGCGTATCAACGAAGTACATCTTTGGTCGAGCCCGTGCAGGCCCATGGTGGTGATGGAACAACGCCCCATGTGTTTTGTTTTTTTTTCTACTGGCAGAGTGTTAGTCTACTTCCAGCACACCATGTTCCGTGCGCTGCTGTGCGACACCGTTTATGTCAGCGGAGGTTTTGCACTTAACTCTGTCTCCAGTATTTTATGTGTCTCGTTTTCTCTCTTCACACTCACATTCACGTGTACACGCATACCCCTAAGGTTCGAAAGAGAACAATCGCTCTCCGACCCGCAGTGACATCAATGATTTCACCCCTCTCTGCCACGCCTTGTTTTTACTTCGACGCTGGTGCTGCTGCTGTTGGTGCTGCTGCTGCTGCTGCTGCTGCATACACTATCGCACAGGCGTACTGGAATGCCGGCTCGTATATGGGGGAGACAACAGGCGCGTTTTTCAGCTACGCTGTTGAGTTCAGCCTTGAGCACCACCGGCTGCACCCCCGGTACCAGCCGTTCAGCGTTTACGAGGACTACCCAGGTGCGCTGCTTCCAAGGCCCCACCCCCGCGTGCTTTTTTCATGCAGCAGCAGCAGCAGCAGCAGTAGCAGCCGGGTCTCTTTGAGCTCAGCGGGCTCTGCTGCTGCTTCTGTTCTATCGCAGTGAATTTCTTGGAACGATCGTTGCTACTCCTGCCAAGGACAGCCGTAGTTGCTACTCGGGACAGCTGTCTGCTACTCGTGTTGCCTCGACACCCCCCTTCATCACACGTCCTTGTGTTTTTTCCATCTATCGAAAAAGTAACCGTAGAACTACTGAATCCACTGCTAATCTATCACGGACTCTTTTATCTGTGGAGGGGATGCATTTGGCATGTTTGTGGTACGAAACAAATGAAACAGAATGTGCTTGTGGGGGGGGGGGGGTGTACTCATAGTCGTGCATGCCGTAGTCGTTAGACCATTGACCTCGCATACCTATAAAGCCGGGACGGAGCACGCCGGGCTCTCACCGGACCAGGCTCTCACATCACCAAGCGCGAAGCGCCGTGAGGTATTCGGCGAGTCGCATGAAGGGTGCGCTGCATCCTGCTAAGGGTGTTCGGCATCTTGTGCTTATTTCCTTGCGTACGGATGACAGCTGCGTATATCTTAATTTATTTTCTGGTGCTTTCACTTCCAGAGACAGTTATAAGCACTGTGTAACTGCCTCGAGGATGCTTGACCATTTTAACACAACGTGGTGCGATCATCCCCCTTGCGCGGACTGAGGATTCTCCACCCCGTACAACATGATCTACTCGACCACCATTATGGTTACCGCCAACAAAAAAAACAGAGGTAAAAAAAAAAAACGGTAACCTGGTTGCCGAGTTCACGAAGTGAATTGGCTTGTTTTACCACATCGTTGCCAAGCGACGAAAACCCAATCCCGATGGTATAAACACCGAGGGGGGGTCTTGTTTTACAACGCCGTTGCCACGCGACGAAAACCCAACCCCGATGGCAAAACACCGTGTGCTTGTGGGGTTCCAATAAAACAACACTTTCTGTAGGCCGGGAATTCTTGACCGCCAGCGGCTGCGACGAGTTCGTCTGGGCGCTCCTCTCCGCGGCGCAGACCAGGGGCGTGCGGCTCACCCCGGCCCTGCTCCCTCAGAAGCACAAGATCGTCATCTATTCGCACTCCAAGCCAGAGATCATCATCTTCAGCGGGGACGGTAGTGTCGCCAGCGGGGGGGGTAATGGGGACCCCGACGAGCCGGTGGAAGGTGGCGCGGTGCCGGGGGAGGCGGGGGATGGCAGCGGCAGCAGCAGCAGCAGCAGCAACAACAACAGTAGCAGTGGCGGTGGCGAGGCGGGGGCTTCGTCGTGGTCGTCGTCGTCGCTGCCGACTTCTTCGGGGAGCAGCGACGCCGGGGCCGTAAGAGAGGAGGAGGAAGGGCATGCCAGCGGCAGCGGCGGCGGAAGCAGCAGCAGCAGCAGCACGAGTCCGGGCGTTGATGAGATCCGCAACAACAGTCGTAGTAGTAGCAGCAGTGCTGGGCAGGAGGGGCAAGAGGAAGATGGCGACGGCAGCAGCGCCGGTGGCGAGGAGCGGCAGCGGCGGCTGCTGCGAGGAAGAACTCTACTGTGGGGTTCGCCTGGCTCGGACTCCGCAGGCAGCGCCGGAGAGGCCGGGGCTTTGGACCAAGAGGCGGGGGAGCCCGAGGATGAGGGGACGGAAGTGCCCGGGGTAGCCAGCGTCGACGAGGCGGAGGCAACCGGTGCGCCGCTGTCCACGGTTTCCCCGACGGAAATGGCGGTGCAGACGCACGCCCCCGCAGCAGAGCCGACAGACGAGTGGCAGGAAGTGGTGGGGTATTACCAGTCGCTGCAGCTGTGCCTGCAAGAGGTAAGGAATTCAATGAACTTAAGAGACCGGTGCTGATATTTTGGCTCTTTGCGTATGACGAATCGACCGATGTTTCGTTTTTCGGTGATGACGAATCGGCAGGAGTCGGCCAAGAGGGTTGCTTCGGTGTCTTCGTCGGTGTTCTTTGACGCGGGCTCTCGATAGCACGCGCGTGTGACACTTGCTGAACGCGCCCGCGGGTGTATCGCTCGCGCGCGCACGTGGCGTGAATCGCCGGTTTTCAAGTTGGCCGACCAAAAACAGCCCAGGTTCGATCTGACATGCGCCCCCCTCCCTCCCCCCCCCCCCCTATTCCGTACCCCCCCCGGCACGCGCATGGCATCTCGCCTCCCTGTTTCAGCGCAAGTTCAGCTTCGTCACATCCTTGAAAGACTTCGTTCGGTACTTCGACTGCCTGGACGACGTGGCGTTTATCGCCATCGGTCCTCACGAGTACTACAAGGTGATCGATGGAGTTTACACGACTGGGGGTGGGGTGTTGGCCATCGCCTAGATGCGATGGCGATCGAGCCTCCTCCTCCCTCTCCTCCTCCTGAATCCAGGGGTAGCCGGTTACATAGCACCGAAGTGTAGCGCGATTGTGCAGCAGGCGACATGGGATGAGTACCTGGCGCGCCCAAGACGGAAGGAGAGTACTGGAGGTGACGCAAGATAACACACCCCCCTAGACCGGTTTTCAAAACGGTCGATTACGCCGCGACGAAGTGGACGAAAATGTCAAACGATACGCTCCTGGAAAGCTCTCGACGAGACGGCTCCAATGCCGCCATTTTCGGCACCACCGCGCTTTCTCGTTCGATCGATTATGAAATCGAGTTTGAAGATCGGTCAGCAGGGAATGATATCTTATGTCACCTGTTAGCAGTAGCAAACGATGCGTCGCGGAGCGTGCACCCGAGTGCTTCGCCAGCACTCGGAATCGAGATCGTGAAGATCGATCGAACAGCGACTGGAGAGCTCCGTGCGATGCAGCTCCCGTTGTGTTGCCCGAGAGAAAGAGAAAGAGAGTGATGGAGCGGAAGTTTTGCTTGCCTTGTTTCTTTTAACCTTTCCCTGTTGATTGCTGGTGGGTTGTCCGTGTCGTCGTGCCGTGTGTCTGTCACCGGTCCGCGAAGGTGAACATCACGTCAACAAAGCTGGACCACATATCACTGCCCGAGGAGCTGCCGGAAGTGAAACGGCGATATGAGAGCTTCACGTGAGCCCCGCCCCCCGCGCGCGCAGAATGTTTTGCGGATTATTAGGCTTGCACGTCATAGTCTGGATTGCAGCTCGTGTCGCAATGCGTACGAACTCTCATGATACAGCGGTGTGGCTGTTTACCCGCAGACCTGGAACCGGGTGGTGGAAACATCCCGCAATTCTGACTGTGCTGCACCGTGGCGAGCGCTATGTTCCTCGATTGCCGTGTTCCTACAACGAGCTAAAGGCGGGAAGTGATTAAAGATGGGATAGACAGCCTAGGGTTAGTAGGACAAACATTTTTGAGCGATCTTTGGCACAGTAGGAAGGAGCGATTGGCCATCGGTGGTCGGTCCTGTGGGGAACAGCACTCCGTTCTCTCGGGGACAGGTGGTCAATGGTGTAACCGCTTTGGCATGCCCCCAATAAGCTTGGTCCCTTGAACATCGGACTGCTGTATTTGCAAACACACACGCCGCCCCCTCGCTGTTTTCTACTCGTAAACTTGTAGGCAAGTGGACACCGCGCTCGCGGTTTGGATCTTGATGATCATCGCGTGCGGTATTCACGGGGTACTCTGGCAAGCGGCTGTGATCCAGCACTGGCTCAAGTCGTACGGCAACGCGCAGGTAGGATTCCCTTTCGTGTATGTTGCGCGGATGTTTGTGTTCGTAATTTATTACCGTTTGTTTTGCCGGGAACTTTTTTACCGCGTTATGATGTGGCTAGATTTTCCTTGTAGTCTGCCTCTGCTTTTAACAGGACAAAACCGTTGCGGGCAGCAAACAAGAAACAAGCCCGTTGGGAGAACGATGTGAATATTTGTCAGCTACTTCACCCCCCCCCTGCGGGAGGCATGCCTACCAGCGTCAGGATCCACAGCGTCCATTGCCGTCTCGCCCCCTTGAGACGTACACACGAGCACGTCCAATCTGGAGAACCCCCCTCCTTTCGCCAGCGTCCTGTCGTCGCCTCTCCTGCATCCTGCGTGCTCATGAGCCACCGCACAACAGCAGTGATCCCTACCTCGAGGTGCATCAAAGAACAAATCGCAGGCGTTTTTTTGCACCCCGCGCGGTGTAGGCCAAGTGGTATACAGGTTGCCGATTTGACGTGCAGTTGAATCGTTTTTTTTCGTATTTCTCGGCCTCCTCCCTCCCCTAGGTGGAGGAGGAGCCCTTGGACGGGTCGGATGATTCCGCGGAGCCCCAGAGGCCCCCGTCCCTCACCCGGAAGATAACGACGGAGTACCTGCGAGTGGGGCAGCTACTTCTCGGCAAGGCCGAGGACGACTTTCTGGAGCTCTCGCCCTCCTCTGCTCCGGCCAAAGATGCCACTGCTGCTTGTTCTGGTGCAGCTGCGAGTGAGGGGGGTCCCGGCGACGCGGACTCTTCGGGGGGGGGCAGCAGCAACGGGCTGCCGCGGCGGCAACGATCGCCGAAGCGCGGCGGCGCGTTCCGCAACGGGGCCCCCCAGCGAGATCGCGACGATGGCGGGGGTGCTGGGGGCTCCAGGCGAAGGCAAGGGCCCGCCAGAGGAGGACGAGGAGGAGGCGCAGCAGAGGAGGAGACGGGTTTAGAGATGCGGGACACATCGGGACAGCCGAAAGGCGGACGGTGGGAGGACGAGGAGGAGGGCGAGGACGAGGAGGAGGGAGAGGATGGTACGTTTGTCGGGAGCGCCGGTGGTGCTGGCCGGCATCGAGCAGGCGCCGAAAATATCCCCCCGTCATCGCCGTCGTCGTCGACATCCTCCCTGCCCCAGGGCATCATGGCCCACGAAAGGGGGGTCCGCGTGTGGAGTGGTGCCGGCCGGGCGTATGGCAGCGGGGGCGGGGAGAGGTGGATAGGGTTCGCGGGGTCACCTCGAAATAGTCGGCCACCGGTACCGACGGCATGGGACGACGACCGCGGTACTACTACCACAGCCGCCGGTGCGGGGGAGGATGAGGTCCTGGGCAACAGCAACGGCAGTTCGGAACGTGAACCTCTGGCGGCTAGCTCGCCGTCGGCGATGGAGAGCGGCCGCAGGAAGGGCAATAGAAACGGGAGTAGAAGTCGAAGTAGAAGCACCAGCCCCGAGGTGTTCCGTGTTGCGAAGCAGGACGATAGTAGTAGCGGGGGCGAGGAATCCGCGACGTTTTTCAAAGAGGAGGATCGGTAACAGGCCTCGGACGCGTGCCTTGTGGCTCTGCTGTGGGATTTTCGCCGGCCACGCCAGTCCGGTCGTCTCCAGGCAGCGTTTGTAGTATACTCGTATTGTAACAATAAAGTAGGATGGTGTTGTCTTTCTTTACATGTCGTTTTTGACAGGACGCTTTGGCTGGGCACTCTTCTTGTTGTGTTGCTCTCTTTTCTCCGACTCTTTGCGTGACACTCTCATCACCGGGCGTGCTTAGAAAGGCTCGGTTCCTCCGTCAAATGGGCGGGTCGGGTTGACCGCACTACAACCGTATTCAGACACCGGCGTGCAGTATGCAACGGTTGCAGTTGGCTCCGCCTCCTGCAAGGGTTTCCGATATGATAAAAGGCCTGCGCGCGGCGAGATCTGATAAACCAACCATCTTGTCACGTCTGGCAAGGACGGGTCTTCGCATCTGCCACACGGGTGTGTCAGTTTCCCGATCGTCGCCGGACGGTCAAAGAGTCCGGTGGTTTCGTTGTCACCTGCGGATAAGGGGCACCCCCCCCCTAGACCGATTTTCAAAGCTCGATTGTTCCACGACCAACATTGTCTGTACCGTACCGTATACAACCGTAACATGGTATTCCGTGAGCGTTGGAGAGATGGCACCCCCCCTCGACCGATTTTCAAAGATCAATTGCTCTACAGCCAAGATTGTGCCAACACCAAAAGTGGTGGGTTTGGACTGTTGGAATGGAAACATCTCGTGGACGACTTTCCCTAACGCATCGGGCTCTTTAACGCACCCGCTTGGTTGTGGATCAATCGAGCTGTGAACGTCGGTCGAGGGGGGGTGCCATCTCTCCGCCTCTCGCGGTGTTTATTTGTTCTCGGAGCACGGGTAACGTCGCTCGCTTGCACCTCGGCCGCAGAGACGACGCTGTTCCTTTAGGTTGTATTGTCTTGTAGTATTTAGTGTATGTCTTGGTGTAGGCAGATTTGGACGGGGATACGTCTGGTCGAAGAAATTTCACTCTGTTCGGGTTTTTACCCAGCGTTTTGCCTGCTTTCGTCGTTTCGTCGTGCTTAGTTGCAAGTCGTGGGTTCCGTGTCCGCTCTCGCTACCAGGCGTCTTTAGTCCTTGTTCTCGTGTGTGTGTGTTTTTTGCTGTTCGACGGGGACGGTTCGCTGACTAATTTTGTAGAGCGTGAGGCGTGTTTTTGGTCAAGACAATGTGTGTGCTCGCGTCGGACGAAACGGTGTTCTCTGTAGCGATCGATATCCTCAAGCCACTTCATTCACTGCGAAATAAAAGAGAGATCATTCTGACGCCCTATAACAGAAATACCCGTGCTTTGTCTTGTGGTGATCCTCGAACCGCGACGACGCACACGACGATTTACCGCCCTTTTAGTGGCAAAGCGGCCAAACAGCAAGCAAGAGCCACAAGGAGGCAGTCACGAAGCGTGCCAGATGCCACGAAAAGAAGAAGGCCCGTGGGCGTCACAGCCAACGGTACCATTACCGCCAACGCCTTCCATCAAGCCGTCAGGGTGTGTATGCTCCGATCACCCCCACCCCCATAATCTACTGAGTCCACCGCATGCCACCGCGTCCTCCTCCATCTAACTAGACTACCCTTGAGCCGGTAACCGCCACTTTGCAGAAAGAGCCCCCCTCAACTCTGCAATCGCAGCCGCCGCCGCCGCCGCCGCCGCCGCCGCTTCCGAAACATGACTAGCGGCCACGGCACCGGTGTTGTTGCCAAAAATGAAACTCCCCGAGGTCAGCACGTTAGCCCCTGCGGCAACGCAAGCCTGAGCCGTGGCTGCGTTGACGCCGCCGTCTACCTGTCATCATCATTTGCAAGGACGTCACCAAATTTTGAGTCAAACAACGCGAACAACGTGGCATTGTGGCTGGAGTGTACGTTGCCGCGTGGGACGCGGCAGGGGCGGAGTTGGCGGAAAAGTTCCTTCTGGGGTGCTACGACAGCGGTGAGCATGCTTTCGTGGCACGGTTTCGCGAGAGGGCAACCACGAACAGAAGGGAAACAGACGCTCACGGGCAACAACCCAGGCACGGGAAGCCCGCGACCGAAAAATTCCCACGGCACGTAACAAATGAAGCGCTCGGGGAACCTTTTCACGGTTATTTTCGCGGAACTCCGCAACGGAAAACAAAACCGCACAGGAAACGCCGCCCAGCGCTGTACGACTCCTCGCTGTTACGGTATTTTAGTACAAGGATCTGAATGGTAGTTCTAGGGAACATGTTGAGGTTATGTCGGAAGCTGCAACTCCCGATGAATGTTATCAAAAGGGGATGATGCCATAGCAGCCCCTTCCCTCCAAGGAGAGGTCCCGCCCCCATTTGTTCAGTCTAGCCAAGGAGAGCAAAAACACATCACGTACTGCTGCTCAAGAGATCACCCAACAAGCACAAGTGAGGTGTCATGGTCAGGGTCTCCAAGAATTGCTACGCGTGCAAACCTACCTCACAACACCAAACCACAAAAAATCTCGACTACTGACTGCTACATACTGCTGCTTCTGCCGCGAATGGATAGTCATCTCGACGCGTGCACCTGAATGTCCAGCTCCGGACAGATCGACCGCAGCTCCTCCACCTTCGCCAGAACGGTCGAGTCGAACGCCTGACCCCCGAAACCCGGTTGGACCGCGAGAACGTCGACGCATTGCACGAGCCGCCGCGGCTCCAGGAGCGGCAGCACCGCGGAGACCGGGGTCTCGGGCCTCAGGGCAACGCCCGCCCGCATGCCCGCCTCCGAGATTCGCACGGCCTTAGAGGTCGAAGAGGCGGTGGGAGGACGGGCGGTTGGGGGGGGGGACTCGATTGGTTGATCGCCTATTTTGTAGGTCTATTTAATCGTCCACATCACCCCGAGATCTGACAGACAGAGCAACCGCTGCGCCTTCTGGTTTCGTTCACGGGCTTCGACTTCTTTTCGGCGGAAACTGACAGCCGTTGGCACCGATGTTGCGGAGGAGCACTCCCAGAGCATTCGTTGTTTCGGATCAGAGGTGTATCATCGGATGGGTTAGGTAACCGATGGGGCTCCATGTGCCAAGCTTTTCACGTGTCGTCGCAGCAAGGCCTAGGCACCGGTTGACCCCACGAGCAACGCCTCGTTCTCATTCACACCAATGAACAGAGGCGTGAAAGAGAGAAAAATAACTGGCTTTTGCCAGTCTCGATATCCTAAACTCTCCCCCCAAACTAAAACCTTCTTGAAGAACGACCCCTCCCCCCGCTCACCAAACTCGCGGCATCCATGTCGCTGCCCTCGACCACAGCCTCGGGGTGAAACAGGACCTGGCTGGTCCCGGCGTCCTTGAGCGCGTCAACGTACTCGTGCGGGTTCTCGACAGCCAGGTGCACGTCCAGGAAGACCGAGGGGTGTCGACGGCGAAGGCTCGCGACGACGGGAGGGCCGAACGTTAGCACCTGTCGGGGGGGGGGGGGGGGGGGGGGCCCCCCCCTTTGAAAAAAAAAGGGGGAAAAA
>FN649741.1:6241946-6254385 GCA_000310025.1 Ectocarpus siliculosus
GGGGGGGGGGGGGGGGGGGGGGCTTGTACCATGCAGCTGTTTGGAACGGTCTTGATTCAAGAGGCGGATGGGCAGAGCTGCCGGTGGTGATGTTGGTGATGTTGGTGTGTTGGCGGTGGTGCGACGAGTGCGACGAAACCAGCGCACGCTGCAACACAACACATACCCCGCTCATGACTGCACTCGTTCGTCGCAAAACAGCATCAACGCAACACAACAAAAGAGCGTCAAAAGATTATCAACGGAGCATAAAAACAACACAAAAAAGAGCGCGCCAAAAATATAACCGCCAATAGCATCCAAATGAGCACCATCGAAAGAGCTCAAGAAGAGCATGAGCATCAACACAACACAAAAAAATGACCACCAAGATAGCACAAAAAAATAAAATAAAAGAATCACCAATAGAGTGGTACGCACCAGCCCCTCGCTGCCGATGGGCACGGCCTCCGCCTCCTCGTTTAGCGTTTTGTACGAGACCAGCCCCTCTCCGCCTAGGCTTGCCGTAGAAGGTTGACGGAAATAGGGAGATAAGTAGGAGCAAAGGCGATGGGCACGAGCACGGGGGGAGAGAGAGAAAGAGGGAGAGAGAGACAGGGGAGGGGGGCGGTAGCGGAGGCAAAGGAAAGCGTTCGTCTCTTATGTGTGCGTGTGTGCAAAAGGAGATGCTCGAAATACGCGCCGAAACGCAACACACAGGAATGTTGGCGAGTGGATTTTCGCGGCAGCCCTCCCGGCCAAAAGGCCACACACTGCTGTGCACAAATCCATCCGCTAGCTGCAGTGGATGCTTATCGTGTGGAGACGGTCTTCAAGAACGGTCGCTTTGTTCCCCCCCCAACCTCTTGTCTCGTGGACGATTCCCTCCGTTGCCACAGTCTTGACCCCGAAACCCTACGGCTCCGTTCACTTCTATCGCACCCCCGGCACAGCAAATGCAAAGACGACCGCCATTAATCCTTGTGAAACGCAGCCTAGGCGGGCGAAAAACCCGGCGTATCGCTCCTGTTCCCGGCATCGTAAGGACGCGAGGTCAATGATCCAACGGTTACGGCATGCGTTTACCCCCCCCCCACCGCGTGCAGAGAGAGAAGAACAGAATCTAAGGAAAGAAACCAAGGATAAGGAGGGTCTAGAAGTGTACGGAATGTTGAAAGAAGGAATAGGGTTCAAGGATTACCTACATGGACCAATGGATGCAGGGACAAAGCTTAAGGTCAAATTCAGGACCGGGGACATAGGCCTTCGCGAACGTCGACGAAGACATAGGACGGTAGACGACGAAGACGACAAGTTCAAATGCGATTGCGGCTTCGAATGCGAAGACAGTGTTCATGTAGTCGCGGAATGTCCGTGGTACGAAAAGGAGAGGGAAGTGTACATGACTGAGCTGGGAAGAATACAAGGGACGTACAGGGAGATGTTTGAGGCATGGAATAGAGAGGAGAGGACGGTAGCGGTACTGGGGAGTAGAAAGTGGTTTGAAAAAGCGGGAAGTGACATCGGTAGGATAGACAGACTAGGAAAGAAATTTTTGAGCCACCTTTGGCAAAGTAGGAAGGAACGATTGACCATCGGTGATCGGTCCTGTGGGAACAATGCTCCGTCCTCTCGAGGACGCGTGGTCAACGGTCTAACCGCTAAGGCATGCAAAGCATAAGAGTACGCCCCCCCCCCCCCACCGCGTGCAAAATAGGAAGGAACGATTGGCCATCGATGATCGGTCCTTCGGGAACAATGCTCCGTCCTCTCGAGGACCCGTGATCAATGGCCGTACAGTATCATGTAAGGCATGCTAAACATAAGAGTACGCCCCCCCCCCACCCACCCCGTGCACGTTCAACGACCCTCCTCTGCAGCCCGACTCACCGCCGGAGACCAGGCGGCGGAACCACGCGATCCCGCTACCGGTAGACGTCTGCCCCCCCTCCACCACCCCCAGCCCCGGGAGCACAGCGTCGGGGTAAGCGCCCCACATGCCCGGGCCGTGCAAGTGCCTGCGCCGCGCGGCAGCGGGGCCGTTTGCGACAGGGTGTGTGTGGTAAGGTGCGGGCGGAGGGTGTGTGTCTGTCGGAGGGTCGTGGTCTTCGAGGTGAATGAAGCAGATGGTATACTTCAAGCTGCAGAACAAAGGTGTAGTGTGTGTGTGTGCTTGTGTGTGTGTTGCGTGTGTTACATGCAATAGCACCGACCACGCTAGCCGGCTGACCAATGAATAAAAGGCGCCAGTCTTCCGGTCGGCAAGAAAATAAAAGTGGGCGGTGTGTGTGTGTGTACGTGGTGCTCGTCCCATTTATTCTAGCGTCAGTCTACACCCCTTTCGGCGTCGAACTCTGACGTACCACCAGGGGGGGCGACGGACGAGGAAATACAACACACATGAGCTTTTCTTTTTAGCAGCACAACATGTACATGAAGAAAAATGCCAATGCAGGAGGCTGGGGGGGCGTATCGTCAAAGTCACGGTTGCGCTGTTACAGCGCCAAAGCACCGACCACGATCAAAACAAGAGTTGGGACGGCGGGAACACATCGCGCTCAGAAAGGCAATAACAAACGTTGCCTGGGATCTGGCAACAGCCGCTGCCTCGTGCAAAGAAACCATCGAACCGAAATGCCGCTCGAACGAATCCTATCCGTTACAAGGACCCTTTCTTTTCCATCTCAAAAATAAAAAGCATAGTGCCTTCTGCCCCTCCCGGGCCTAAATAAAACAAAATCAACGCCGTCTTCCCCTCCAGGAGCGCCTACCTGTCGTGGGTGAGGCCCAGGTGTAGGTGGGACGAGCCCGTGAGCAATGCCATCTCTCCGCTGTTCACCACGCCCAAGCCGACTACCCGCGGCGATGGACCGACCAATCAAATCAATCGACGCCCCCGAAGGGGCAAGCGACAGGAAGGTGGGTCAAGGTTGTAGGACGAGAAAGACGGGGGCAGGCAGCATGAGCCTCGTCCATATATTGTGGCTGCATGGGCGGTGGTGTTGCAAGCGGGTTCTGGTAGACGACCAAACGTGAGCAATGAGCGATTGTAGCGGTGAGACCACGTGGCTTGTCGCGCGGGCTCACGAAAACAGCAAGCGGGCTCTTACATCAAGTATCCGGGTGGTGGCCATGTGTCCGTAAACAATCCCCACAACAGAAAGCAGCAGAAACAATGAACTTACCGTGTACCTACCTCCTTCAGCGACATAGGTCCGGCCTCATCATACCCTAGCTAGCACTGCACATTCATCCCCTACCGCAAAACCATCTCACCCATGCCTACGAACGCGTCAGCGCCTCCCTGGGCGACGGGGATACCTTCCGGCAGCCCCAGGTGCTGCGCCGCCGCAGCGGAGATTCCGCCCACGACACTGCCAAGGGCAACCACTTCCTGCGGCCATTTCCCCTTGGGGTTTCGCAAAGACGATAGAGGGAGGTATCATACCCAGGGCATGCTGCGATAGGTCTCGGGCGCGGTAGCGTAGTAGCAATGCACCACTACAGTGATGCCCAAACGTGGAGACCGCTCCTAAAGTCGATCCATATGGTATTTCGTACAACATGCCGTGAGAGCTGGGCAGACAAGAAAAACACAGCATCTACGAAATCGGCAGTCTTCCTGAGTCACCGTGGATCAGGCGGGGCTCTTCAGCCGAGAGAGGCGAGATCGCAGGAGAGGTGCGTACTGCGAGCGAAGGCGATACGATACGATACGATACGATACGACACGATACGATACGATACGCGTCACGACAAAGGATACCAATATATGTTCGACAATACGGCAGGACACCCGCCTCAAGAAGGCTCACGAGGCACCTTACCCTCCTTCGAGCACCCCCCACCACCCAACCGAAAAAAAAAAGGGTCTGGTGTATGGCCAGAGCTCTGAGTTGGCCGGGGGAGCATCGGCAACGAACCAAAGGTCCAATATATGAAACCCCCAGGGGTTACGCGGTGTGCTTCCGTCGATATGGCCGTAGATATGGCGCCAACCATGACGAATTTCCCTGAAAACAAGGTTTCCAGTGTAACAATCAATTTTCTTCTTCATTTCTTCCAGTCACACCCGTTGTGCTGTGAACTTTCTGATCTTCTCTTCTCTTTCTCTTCGGTAGCTATTAAAGGTGAACCCATTCTGTACCTGTAGATCGGCGAGGTCGAGTTTCTCGAGAAGCGACACCGGCCATCCGTGGGTGGTGGAGTAGTGCCACCGAATCGAGGCATTGTTGACCGAGGCCACCATGCGCCCGGTCAGACGAAAATTGATGAAGTCCTGGGAGATATCAAAAGGATAGGGAGAGCCGGGCGGGGGAGGGGGCGCGAACTCATGTAAATGCATGCCGTAGTCGGTAGACCATTGACCTCGCATCCTTTACGATGTCGGGACGGAGTCGAACGCCGGGTTTTCGCGCGCCCAGGCTACGTTTAGCAAGGATGGACCAGAAGCTGGCCACCATTCGTGCGTCTGGAAAGGAGCGCGCGGGGGTCACGTTGCTTCGCCTAATCTTGAGAGTGTCGGTCTCTCAGCATGCTCTGCACGTCTTCCGGGTTAATCGTTTCGTCTTTTGAAGCACTCGTCGTCCCCAAGTGCGAAGGACAGTCTTAAGGTTCCTCAGCCGGGGGAGGGGGGGGTCAGCGACAGGTGATGGGAAGCACTATCGAGACTAACCGACCGTGAACAGAACCTTGCAACATCTTTGTATAACTGCACCGAGGTGGTTTTCCACACCGCGAAAATGGGCGTTGGGGGTGGGGAATGACCAGCAAAACGAGAGGAGGCGTTGCTTGGTTGTCGAATGCCGTATTTTCACCATATACGTAGAGGAGGGGAGCGGCTGGGTGAACGAACGGACGTAAATAAACATCGAAAGACAGGCGAAGGCGCATTCCGATGTTACCTGGTATTCGCAAACGTAATGCGCGCGCGCGAACAGCTCCGGCTCGTTTTTCTTGAGCCAGAGCGCCTGGCGAACAACAGAGAGGATACAGGGGGGGATTTAAGAAAGGGGCGATGGAGGAGGCGACGTTTGATATCGAGGGAGCCCAAGCCAGGGCAACGCAACTAGGCCGCCGTTGCGAACACTTGCTGCCGTTTTTTGTTTCTTCATCAAGAAACTCCGTTGCACACAGCAGTTCCTCGAACGAAAGCCCCCCATTAACAAAAAACAACAAAGAAATTATTCCAGCAGCAGCAGCAGCAGCAGCAGCAGCTGTGGCGGTCCAAAAGAAAAATAATAGTGGTTACGGTTGGAAACACGTATTCGAATCATGAACCGGCTTGGTTTCCACGAACCAGCACCTCCTCCTCCCCTGACATCAATCCCAACCGGTAAGCAAAACCCTTTCTCTTCGTCCGACGTCAAAAAAAGAGTGAGAAAAACAAACCCCGGGGTCCCGAAGCAAGGCAGCTACTGTAGCTCACAAACCTTGGGGATCATCCACTCCGCAGACACGGGGCCCCTTCCCCCGGAGTTTACCCTCAAGGCGTCGTCTCCGGTCTCGGCCACCTGCTCCGCGCAGCCCGCGGATCGCATGTCCATCCACAGGAGGGAGGGTCGTAGGGGACGGCCCTGGTGTTTCGACGCACGAGGACGTGTTATTGGTACGCGTCAGTTGCCCCGGGTTGAGGTTGGTCAGGAGGGGTAAGCGGCAGCGGGCACGGCGATGACACGTTTTCTTTCATGCAGCGGTGTTGGCGGCGGAACACCTGCTGTAGTCTCGTTGGACTGTTTCTTGTTCTCAAGTGGAAGGTTGACGTGCAGGCGAAGTCAAAACGGTCTTTCGCTCTACAAGATGAAAAAAAAAAGACTCAAACCACCAAAAGGAACCTTTGCCAATGATACCACGGGAAAGCATGTATCCCTCCCCCTCTCTCTCCCTCCCTCCTCCCCATGTCTCCTTGCCCCCCACATCTCGGCCTGTGCCGTCCTCCCCCCACCGCTCTCTCACATTGGCGTCGAGAGCCACGACGGAACAGCACGTTGTGTCCACCCCGATCGACACGATGTCCGCCGCCGACACCGCCGACTTGGACACGGCCTCCCTCACGGCCTCTCCTAGCCCCTTCCACCACGCGTCAGGATCCTTGTTATCAAATTTGGAGCGGGTGGGTGGATGAAAGACATCGTCAGTACGTACAAACAATTGGGAGAGAGCCAGTACAGACCTAGACCTGTCCGAACGCCCCAACTACAGCAGTACAGGTCTACTGTAGGTCTCACACCCAGAGGGAATCTATGCATAGTGCCGTACCTGTCCACCGCACTGCTTCTGCCGGGAGAGTGTGCCGTGCGGTACGTTGCAAGCCGAGTTTGCGGGGCCCTACTAGATGGCGTAAGACTCTTTTGTTCGTCGACACCAAAGTCGGCGTGCTGGCATGGTACACGGCGAGGTTGGTGAGGACGAAACCGAGACGTACGGTTGCCAGGATCCCACACTCTCGGTTTGCATCGTGCCTCACGACGCGCTCGCCTCGGATACAAGCAGTACCGTGGGCAGGGAGGCACCACGTACAACCCCCCCCCCTGGGCGTGAGACCTAGACCTGTACTACAGCAGTACTGCTGTAGGTGGGGGGTGCCTGTCTTCCTGTCGCCCAAGGGCGAAGCCGACGTCGTAGAGGGCCGAATGATATTCCGCTGTTGTTGTCGCAAGACATGACAAACAAGTCTAACACTTCCGAGACGACCGGACGTATTTGGGTAGGGCCTTGGGGACACGCCGCAACCTTCCGTTACCATGACAGCAAACAAAAAAGCAGGAGGTTTGTACTACGGATGCTATCGGATTGGCGGTGTTGTTTTTGTTTATGCGTTGGGTGCTTCGTTTTTCTTGATGCTTGTGCGAGCGGGTGAAATGCAAGCAATGCCATTTCAGAGTAATTTTCAGGAGCATGACGCACGCGTCAATCTGTGACCTCAAGCCTGCTAAATCTGTCTTTTCCTGTGATATTTACTAAACTCCGATATACGGTACGCGGAATAAACACACGGTTTTCCGCCGTCGTCACGCTTGGTATGCAGCCTATAAGTCGCCGGCGGGGAATGCACTCGGTTCATGGGCTACGCCAGGGGATGCATACTGCAGTGTCTTTGTTCGGGTCTGGACAGCTACCGCCTGAGCGCCGTGGTCATGAGCGGACATAACTGAGTCGTGATTCCGTTCGTCTTATTAATAACAAGGATATCCGGCAGGTAGCTGTGGTTCACGGTTCGAATTGTAGCTGATGGGCAGGGGCAGACATGAATGATACACTTTGAAGCACCCTCTCCACCCACCGGCGTGGTTTCGCCGTGAACGGTTGTATGACGCACAGGAGTTGCACGAAGGACAAATCTCCCGGCTAAGGTTGTGATTAAATAGTGATCAACACCAATGGAGCCACCCTCCAGCTTCAAGCGCTGTACTGTGTACATACATACACGATGACACGGAGCCGCGCGGTCACACGAAAGATGCGCCGCGCCTTCCTTCGGTACCTGGTACTTTGCATCATGTTTTGTTTTCATGCCTGCAGCCCTTCATACTTCTACACCCCGACGTTGCCCAAGACCATGCGCCAACCGCCATGTTGCACTCGCTGCTGCAAGGCGGAACGTGGATGATTTTCAAATTGGAAACAAATTTTGGTGTTGAACATTCTCACTTGCTCCGCCCACCCCGGCTGCGGGTACTGCGTTGCATACGCGCAGCTGGAGAAGGCCAAGGCATTTCCATCAAGGTCGAACACGCCAGCACGTATACCCTCCGTACCCCCATCTACTCCGACGACGTATGGAGGACCCATGGGCTAAATGAATGATCATGATGGATGCTGCGATGCTGCTTTGCATGGTTGCACCGCTCTCCCGGGGGCCCCGGGGGATGATCTAGGGGAGGTTATGTTTGCTTCTGTGTGCCCCCCGCGTCAGATCTCAGGTTCGAGTCATACCGCTTTGCTCAGCAGACAGAGAGACCGACGAGGTCTGGCCGTATCGGCAGCTTCAACTTTCAGAATCCGACCATGACGCAGACGCAAGCCCATCCCCGACAGGAAGCTTGGTCCTCCCGCTGGAAGCAGCCCAGGAGACATTTCAGCGAAGAAGAGCACATGCATGAGCAGTATCATAGACGCTCAACATCAGGTACTTGTGTTGCAGCAGCGGCGCCCTATTGCTGCTCCTGTAGTTCAGCAGACCCGATGATGAGCGCAACAAGCCCAGTAGGCTGCTGCTGCTGCCCCACGAAGGTAGAGCGGCGACGACGTCCTCGACGACGAGACCAGGACGAGGCGCAGCGGGAGAAGTCGAGCAGCGCCAGCAGGAGCGTCACGCGAGGGAGCAGGCGACGCCGGCAAGGTTCGGGCCTGGCGACGACCGTGCTCTTCGCCTCGTCGACCGCAGCTGCCTCCGCCGCCGCTGCTACCGCTGCCTCATCTTCTCGGGACATCCCGTCCTCGCGCATGGCGAGCAGGAGCGCGTCGTTGCATCGCCACCACCGAAGAGAAGCGGCCTTCGCTTCGCCGGCAGGCATCGCCGAGCCCATCGGCCGCTGGGCCGCAGCTGGCTGCCGCCGCCTGGCCTCGGACATGACACAGCACGGCGCCGCCGCCGTGACGGCCGGGGTCAGGAGCCGGGCGACCAGGTTTCTTCTCCGCGGGGGCTTGCGCGATCGGAGCGGTGACGCCGATGGCGGCGACAGCAGCAGCACTGCGGCAGCTAGCAGCAGGCTGCGAATGATCGCTGGAGGCTTTTCGGGTGATTTCATGCCGCAGGACGAGTCCTGGAAGCGGGGGAGTAAGGCAGCTCGGCAGGAACACGACGAGAGAACGGGCGGCGGCGGCGGCGGCGACGGCACGCCGCTGGCGTCTTCGCAGTCCGACATCGGGGCCCATTCGGACCCCGCCGCGTCCGAAGAGGACGAGGTCTACTCGTGGGCGCCCAAGCAGAACGGGCAGGGGTCGTGGGACGGCGGCGGGGGTGCGGCCGCTGCTACCCTCCGCCGCCGGGAGGACACCGCCCCCGTCTGGCGCGTCGACCTGAAGCGCGGCGTTTACACAGGAGATGTCAAGGTCAAGCAGGTTAGCGTTTGCGGTGTGTGTGTGTTTTCACGGTTTTTCTTTTGCCGTGGTAGCAATGGTAAGGGTGACACACCGCGCTATGTATGCTGTAGCGCTTCGCGGGGGTGGGCGTTGTTCCGTGCTGCCGGGATGCACGGTGAGTCATGCGAGGGAGCGGCAAGACTCGTGTCGAAACGGTCAGACGGTGGAGAATGACATTGTACTGCTGGTCGCCCTGCAACGCTTGTCGTTACGCCCAGACGGTCGCCACGGCGGTAACCTCGGGAACCTACTATAATAGTAGCCAGGTTGGCGTTCGACCACCTCTCTCGGGATCGAGAACAATCGTTGAGATATCGTCAGCGTGCATGTTCTTCGACGTGACCTTTCACGACAGATGACGGTAACGACCGTGGCAAGAGGCGGGGCAAAAGCACAAAAAAAAATAGAAAGAACACTGTTGTGTGACCCTCCTGCGTAAACCCGGGCTGACACGTCAAACATGCATCATGGGTTGTTGGTGTACACGGAAGGGCGAGGTCGTAGACGGCCCAGGAATAGATGGGACGAACAAACACAGCAGCACTGACTAAGACAACTGTCACCGTTTGTGTCGTACTCGCTTCCGCCAGATCTTGCCGCTGTGTCAGTTTTCAGAAGTATTATATTTTTGTCGAATGGGACGGGAGGTTTGACGCATTCGTGCTGATTCATGCCAGGTGCCACGGCTTGCCGCAATCCTCGCACACAAGACCCGGACAAAGCCCTAGTTTCTTTGGTGTTCGCTTCCACAATAATACCTCGAAAGAAGGTGTCATCGGCACACGGGTGTATCTCACATGACAAGGAACAGATAACAACTTTTGTAAATACCGTAGCAGCTGTTAAGTGGGAACAAGCTTCCTGGTTAGTACCGTGGTGCAGATACGCTGTAAACATGATTGTACCAGGTTACATGTGTCAATATGTATCCTTTCATTCCGGACGTGTTTGTAACACTCGCCCAGTCCTCTCGAGGTTTGTCCAGTCTAACCCTCAGAGGCCTTCCGTCTCATATCCGCGGCTGATCCCATTGATTTCTGCCCGCGCGTGCCTGGAACTATATCGCCTGTCAGCCGCTAGGCCTTGACCTGGCGGAGTGCAGCGGGGGTGTCTGCGTGTCTAGGGTCCGAGCGGGGTGCAGCGCGGAGCGACAGGGGGTCCGGTACGTCTGATGTATCCGCCACGGTCCCGCATGGGGTGGGGTATGTAGAGATTTTGCGCAAGTTTGTCATCATGGATACATTATCGCGACGCTTGCAACAGTGGATGTGCCGCGTTGGGTGCTTAACTGCTTTTCACGGCATGAATGACGTGTCGGGTTGGGGGGGGGGAGGGGGGACATTCGCGCCGTGTGTTTCAGTGTTTTTTTTCAATTCGTTTGGGATTTGAGTACCTCGTCGGTTTGCATCTTTCGAGACCCCTTGTTTTTGCCTCGTCTACGTGCATCGGCTGTTGAACAGTCGAGAGCCCGTTTGTCCTTTTACTTTATTTTTTTTCTTGCACTACTGTTGTTCAGAGCCGGCGACCGGATCGTGGCGACGAGCGCCACGCTTGGAGACGTCCTGTGGGAGAAGAATACGGTGGACGGGATACTCTCGGCAGTGGGCACCCGCCTCGTGTTCTCCAACACCGTCACGCTGCGGGTCGAGAGAGCGCTTGACGCACAGCAACTGGCCGCGGCGAGGTGATAAATATATTTTTTGTTCTTTTTTTCGTTTGTCGTGGGAGGCGTTGAGGGCAGCCAGGGGGGATCTGCCGCGGGAAGGGGTTGAGATGCGAGGATAAGCTCGATGGAACGTCGCTTGAGCAGGCTTCAGGCGGCGACTTGACTGCCCTCGTCGGGGCTGACACGGCTGTTGCGCGCTTCTGATACAACCACGGGGGCAGTCTTGCTGTTGTTTTGTCGTTCGTTGTATTCCTCGTGCAAGCTGGGTACGATTGCCACCCTTTCTGCTGCAGACCTGCCCAATCCGGACCCGAGACACCCCAACCTTATCACGCCCCCCTCCCCCTGCCCCTGGTAAGCTGAACTTCACCCACTCATGACACCCCTCTTTTCCCCTCCCCAACAAAATTCCCGAGAAACAGGTTCCGCGAGTCGGTGACCCAGACGTACGAGGTTACACTCCAGAGGCCCCCCGGGCTCATCCTGGAGCAGGTGTGGGACCCCGCCGGCAGCGGGCAGGCGGACAGCGTGGTCGTGGCGGGCATCGTCCCGGGGAGCCCCGCGGAATCGAGCGGTGCGGTGGAATGCGGGGACACAGTGGTGGCTGTGAGCAGTTCCATCGGGAACATCATGTGGCCCTACAGGTATAGTCCGGGTGGTGCTAGTATTGCTGCTGTTTTTTTTTGTTTTCGGGGCACGGGTGTGTGGTTTTGCAGCGAGACGGAGAAGGTGAATGAAAGGTGGGTGGGAACGTGCTCGTTTTTTTCGCGTCGCTGCCGTGAGTAATTTGGCCCTTTTTTTTTTCTGCTGTTTCACGTGTTTTGGCTTGCGGTAGGAGCGAGGACTGGCTTATCTGCACCAAAGCACGCAAACGATTCCGTGATTGGCATGGAAGCATACTTTGCCGGGTGTGGAGAAGAAGAGGGAAAATTAATCTTGTCGGACAATACGCACGTCATTCGTATCCTCGTGTAGACATCGTTGCCAAACGTCTCCCTTGCTCAAGAGAGGTCTCCGTGAAACCAATTTTGAGTACTGTGCCAGCTCAAGCAGCCAGGAGGGGGTGCACAAGTGTGGGTGTACGTGCGGAGAGTGTGGTTTTCTCGAGCATGGGCTGTGTTTTTCGCTGTTTCCCGCGCAAGCAATTACGCAACACAAGAAAGGCCTGGTGTTGGTGTGTTGTGCCGCTGAAACCCTGGCCTCCGGCAAAAAGCGAAGGGATGGCTTGCGCCCCCCCCCCCCCCCCTCCCCGGATTCCCCAGTTCCGTGACCACCGATGAATATTGTTGTTTTCGTTGTATATACCAGCCGTAATTGACACGCCGTTTCGAACCACTCCGGCAGGCAACTGGAGGGTGCACTGAGCGCAATCGAGCGGCATATCGGGAGCACCATCAACATTCGGTTTCAGCGCACTGTCCAGATGGGGGCGTGGAAGGACCCTTCCAACACGGTGCGACATTCACCTTGTCTTCGCGTTGTAAAAAAAAAAAAAAAATGGCCGTGCTATCTCTTGCCGTGGTTTTGGTGTCTGTGGGGTTCCCTTTCCTCTCTCCCGTTCGCTATTTTCAGCCTCGCCGAAGTGTGCCCAAGCTCTCTCTGCTTGTTGCAGGGACTCACGCCCTGTGTTACAGGTCGAGGGGCAGCAGTTTGTCCGATTTCAAGACACCTTTTATTCCTAGAACTATGCAACGATCTCCTATCCATCCT
>FN649741.1:6262046-6273272 GCA_000310025.1 Ectocarpus siliculosus
GTAGGGGGGGGTTGTCTTTCATCATGGGGGAACAAAATGAAGGCAGCGCGGATATTGACCAAGATGTTACTGATCAGCTTCTTCGTTGGTGATTTGTGGGTGTCTTTGGTGGTCGAGTGGGTTGGTTTGAGTTGAGTGGGTTAGCGTGAGCCTCAACGGTGTTGGCGTTGCACTGACTGTGTCGGGGGCTCTCTGTGCAGTATGGTGGCCCTGTTGGTGTTGCTGCCTCGCGCCACCAGACAGGGCGGGTGAAAAGGTGCCGGGTGAACGAGTGATGTGTGCCCAGTTAGTTTGATAGAGAGGCCAGGTCCAGCAAGGGAAACAAATTGATTTAGCCAATGGTCGTGGATACTGCTCCATTTATGTTTGACAAGCGCCGCAGGCGTCGGCGATAGATTGAATTCGGGAGGGGGGGCACACGTGCGAAAGCCTTACTAGTCACGTTGAGAGAAGGGATCTTTTTCGGCCAGTGCGGGGTATTTTATATTTCTGGTTGATGCATCTCAAAACGTAGCTTGTTTTCTTTATTATTCCCATGTTGAAGGTATGCATAGAAAGAAGAGGAGTGCGATAAAAGGGGGGTGTGGAGTGGGTGGCACACGGGGCAAAGCGGCACAGCTCGCTTTTTGGGAAATACTTGTGTTTGTGTCCCGGGATATTGTTGAAGACGTGTTGCTGCTGAGAGGCACGGAAGCAGTGGAGCAGCCGTCGTGTATTCCTCGCTGTCCTTGCTTCAGAAACTGAGACGAAAACAGGGCCGCAGCAGTAAGAAATGCGGCGTGAACTGCCACGTTGTTGCGGAATAGAATGTCGCAGGTTTGTCGCCAACAAGAGCTGGAATTAATGTATCTATCAGTCAACAAGGGAACACGCCCGAACACGACAGTGTGGCGTTGCGGCGGGGAGTGGCGGTACGAAGGACCGGCACTAGCTGTGTCCTGCATTTGGTACCGTTGCGGTGTCTCTTTTCGGCGTTGGGTGGCGGTTCTTATCCCTGCACGTGGAGCAATATTTAACGGGTAAGAGCACACCTTGGCAACATGCGAAACGAAGACCGAAGGGCGGACCACGCAAGCCCCATATGTGCATCAGGCGGTTTTCTTCTCTGATTGTGTGCCCGCCAGCGCAACTAAGTGCACAGCTCTTGCACACCAACAACCTACGGTATCACGAGACCAATCTCGGCCGTCGGTTAGCTCAAGCGAGAGCCCACAGCACACCTCGTTCGGCATTTCTGCTTCGTTTGGAACCCCCTCCGGCTTTTTCTCCCATGATCGTGGCGGTGTTTTTTTTTTTTCTGGTTGTGCCTGTGGTCGGTTAAACCGCTCGCGCACGCGGCTTGTGCTGCTCCACTGTCTCACAAGGTCGTGTCCACGCCTTGCCGCGGTTGTCTTTTCGTGGGGGGCGTGGAATGCAGGTGTCCCCCCCTGTACCTTGCGGCGGCGGGAGGGTTTTCTCATCTTCCCATTGCGCAAGGTGGGTCATGCAAGTTCACACGAACCCCGCCCGCAAAAACCAGCCGTAAGCCTGCGCATGTATGGACTCGGTGCTGCAATTATGTTTTTTTCTGTAGCCGAGCCGCCAGTTGGGGATGGCGTGTTGTCGCAGTGCAACCGGGCCCAGGAGTCTGCAGACGGACACACGTACAATATACACGCTGCAAGCGCGAGTCATGTTATCGTGGGAAAACTCCTGGCATATTTTCTATATAACATCAGGGGCGACGTTCTCACATCGCACCAAATCGGAACACGTGTGTCCTCCTGCATACGTGTACCTGCGTACACACTTAAAACACAGACATCTCGCCAGCAGGCGCCAACAGACTGCTTCTGCGTCACAGCCCCCCCCCCCCCCTAACACACACCCAAACGTCGCTGTCGGTATGTGTTCGCCGGTGGACAATCCAAACGAACCGTTTTAAGTCAACCGAACACACTCTTGCACATCGCACGCAGGCGGAAAACAGACATACATACATGTACAACACTACACACGGTCATTGCCAAAGACTTCGTTCAACGCATGCCGTTTGACCAAGGCATTCCTTCGAACGGTACTCGTAGTCGTTCACCGATTGCATCTACGTTTATAAAAACACACATGATGTACACGAGGCGCGTCACGCCGGCCTGCCACTCTTCTAAAATCTCTGCTTCCTGCGTGACGTCGACAAATGCGACCCAATCGCGTGGGAGGTATGTGCGTAGTATGTCTTCGGCCAAAGCAAATACTCTACAGCACACGTTTTTGCGCTTCGTAAGCACATGAGGTACGTACACGACAGTGGTACAACACTCGTTGCTTGGCAAGCTACTTCTTTTCCTTTCTCGAATGCCTGCCCGCACTACGCCACACACGCCGGGTCGATAAATACACGACGCATACTGTAGCACTGATCGCGAAAAAATAAATCACAACACATCCATCCCCCCGTGTTGACCTAGAAATGGAAAAGGAGGGCTTCAGGATAAAAGAGGAAACGAACGCAAAATCGACGATGAACAACATCATTTACAGATCTTTCAGTTGAAAGAAATCGCTATCGCTGTCAATCCAGCCGAGAAAATCTACTCGACGGCGCTACATACCTTCAGCATGGAGCCCTTCCAAAACACAACACAAACTTGAAAAACACAGCATGAAACTTGTAAAAACTGAACCATTTCACAAGCAAGCCTGGCGTACGCGCTGCTAGTGTCACATGATGCCCCGTGGGAAACCAACCCTAAAATACATTTGTACATCACCCCGCCATAGTGCCACAAGTGAGGCGCTAGACACTTTCGACATGCCCACTTCCGGGCGTATTCTCACCCAATAAACACACAGCTCGAAGAAAAAACGCTCCGAGACAAACTACCGAGATAAACTACCGCAAAGCAGTACACCACGCGGAGTAGAAAAAACAAATGCGACTGACCTCGGCATATCAACAACACGACACGCACACCTCTTCCCTGACAACATACCCACGATGCACCGCCGAAATATACCATCTTCCTCGCCGTTCCGCGTTGCCCCAAAGCTTGATTCAACACTCCGGACAGAAAATTCTCCGTGACAGTCCCCCACACGACGAAACTTACCACACCTCTTGTATGACAGTTCCTTCCCTTGTTGCCCTAGGCCGCTTGTAAACGCTTGAACAATATCTACGCTTCAACTCCTCGCCTGTGGACAACGACTGTACGACGATTCTCGGTCAGCCTTGACTCGTTACGCAGACCAAGACCCCGCCGCGGGGGGGGGGGGGGGTACGTCAAATCGCACCATCGAAACACACACCGCACTAAAAACAGCTGCGGCTGGTTACTGTCGCGCCGTCACACCCTGGTCGTTCCGCGGAAAGACCCACGCTGCAAGCATCGGCCCGTCGCATTCTCCCCACGCGTCAACCCACTCGGCCACCCGCATGCCGCGAACGCCTTCGCCCTCGTCATCGTCCCACCCAGCGGCGGGTCCACCGCTACCGCTGCCGCCGCCGCCGCCGCCGCAGTGGCGGTGTCGTGGTTTTTCGTCCAGCAGGAGAGCCACGACTCTAGCTCCCGGAGTTGTGGCACAACTCCCGTGAGTCATGCTGTTTCTGCTGCTGCCACCGGCGGCGGCGGCGGCGGCGGCCCTAACGCCACTGCTGGTAGAAACGCCGCGGCGGACTTTAGATGCCGTTTTCTTGCCCTTCGGGGTGGCGGCATGTCTCCTACGGTCTCCTTGAGGAGACATGCTGGGGGTACGATCGACGCCGGCGCTCATCGACGGGCACGTCCTTGCGTCGCCACCAACAGCGCTGCGATCACCTCCTGCGCAGGAGGGGCCGGGTTCTGCGGTTGTCGGGGCGTCGGACACCGAGTCCGACGGCGACACAGGAACGTCCTCGTTGATCAGCCGGCCCCGAATCGCGGCGGAACACGCATCGAAACGGGACGAAAAGCACACGACGAAGTTGGTACCGGCCGGGTGACCACGGGCAACCACCTGTCGTGGGGGAGGGTAGGGACGGGGAGCACTTCAGTGTCATACTGCAAATTCATGCATCGGGGGGAAGAACGTGCACGGATCGCGGCAGCGGATTGTATCAACCGTGCGATAGGAAAAATGTTGCAATGGGTTGTATGTACAGATCATGAGGGTGTGGTGACTTCTCATACATGTATGCACAATACTTTTTCCTTCGGGAATTTTATCGCTTGATAAGTATCGCTTGGTAAGACTATGCCCAAACAAAATGGACAGCGGCTATTGCTGCTGTAATCCGATTGTACACAAATCGGCTTCACCGCCGGCAAGGGAAAGGGACGGTTTCAATCCTTCTCCCGATCAACATGGAGAGCGGAACAAGCTGTGGGGCCTGGCTCCTGTGTCACGCGGCGGCTGGTGCGCCCGAAAAATTGCGGACATCTGCCGAGATTATCCAAAGTCGACGTCTAGAACAAACAGGGTGACGCACACAAGACACCACCACGTTTTTTTGGTAGGCAGCCGGTTAGCTTGGTACATGCTAGCAACAGACAAACACACACGTGCAAGAACGGATCACAAATAAGTGACGCCCCTTTTCCTCGCACTTCCGGTGCCGCTCTTCGCCGCTGTGTTCAGGCACACGGCACGGGGAATCGACCCGGCACGGAAAAAAAACTCCTCGAAAATGTAGGCTTGTTCCAAGAATAATCCATCGGATATGAAACTCACCTCCTCCATGAGCCGAGTCATCCCTTGACCGCTAGTGTACGGCTGAGCCCTGGGAACCACGAACTCGATCCCGCGCTCGCTGAGCTCACGGGCCGCCCGCCTCCCTGCCAGCCAGCGGAGGAGTCTTGACATGTTGTGGACGTCGATCCGCCCGCTCTCGACGCTCCTCTTCAGGCGTCTCTCGTCATCGGGCCCGACGGTAAATCCGGGCCGGCAGAGGATTTCGGAAACGACGGCGACTACACCTGATTTGTCGAGCTCCGGGCGGAACATGAAGCCTAGAGGCGACTCGTCCCGCTGTGAATCCTGAATTCCTGCCTCCTCCCCCGTTGGCACTGCTTCTGCCACCGGCGAGGAGAGCGGGGAAGGGTGAGTTTGGGGTGTTGATGTTGCCGTTGATAGGGTGCCACTTGTCGCACCCGTTGTTGCCTGTTGAAGTTCCTCGTCGACTTGGTCCGCATTCGGGCCGTCGCTTGCACGATGCAGTGCCCCGGGCTGACTGCCTGCGTGCAGCAGTGTTGTGGACCCGTCCTTCCATTCCCGCGGAGGGCCGGCTTGGCGCAGGGCAATGGCGATGTTGCTGCACGTCGGCGCCATGTGCTCGACCCCCCCGGCAGGGGCGGATGATTTCGAAATGCTATTCTCCCGCAGCGGTAGGCCAGCACCCCAACTCTTCCCGTTGTCGGCGATGCCGCTGCAGCTGTTGTACGGAGGTGCTACGCGCTGTCCCATGTGCCCCATGTTTCCTGTCGTCGACGTTCTCCAGCTCGGTTGCAAGTGCTGCATACTTCCCGTCGCCGCGCTCGATGTTCTCCAGTAGCTCGGTATTCCAAATCCTAACCCGCACTTGAAGTGCGGCGCTCCCTGTCTTTCTATCTCCATTATTGTTCCTCGCTCTTCTTCGACGTTAGCAAGTCATTGCGTAGGTTCGAACTATGTTAGAGAGAGAGAGAGAGAGAGAAAGAGAAAGAGAGAGAGAGAGAGAGAGAGAGAGAGAGAGAGATGCTGCTGCTGAATTCCTGAGCGTGTTGTGCTTGTGCAGAGCTGGTGGGCAGAGGGGAAAGTGGGAAACTTTTTAGGTCGTGGAGAACCAAAGAACTGAGAACATCCTCGATTTGACACTGAAATTCCCAAATCGCCTGCATCTATAACCCTCCGCATCCTGGCGCAATCAGCCAATCAGATCGGGGCTGAACTCTGCCATCGATCGAACCGCCGCGCACAGCAAATTGGTGTTGTGCACTTCTGTTCTGTGCACAGCAGAGACAGCCCCACACTATGGGCGAAAAATACATCTATCACCTAGTGCAGGGGGCGAGGTGGAAGGATGCGGGCGGGGACGGGTACCTGCCGCCAACGTACGAAGCGGATGGGTTCATCCACGCCACCAAGGAGGCCGGTCTCCTTCTGCCCGTGGCAAACCACTTCTACACAGGTCTCTACGCCAATGCAGTGCATCGGCATCATGTCTGGAGAAGAGTAGCAGCATCGGTATCGTGTCTGGAGTGCTGCAAGAGACCCCCATTTGCGGTATCACTCCTCTCTGCTTCTTTTTCAAGTTTCGTAGTTCAACGCCTATACTGCTGTAAGTTACTGCTGCAGACTACTGAAGACTACACGAACAACACAGCAGCGCTGCGCCTCGTCCCTCGCTTTGAATAATGCGTTTCAACAGCAGTGGTACGTGAGTTGCCCGGCACGACCCTAGTGAATACAACGCCGGTGTCCCCCCTTTGGCACAACTGACCGCCTTGAAACACGCAGATGTGCCGGGAAGTTTCATCTGCCTTCGCATCGACACAACTGTCTTGAAGTCGGAGGTCCGGTTCGAGCCAGGCGAGTCGGCTTTAATAGGGTCTAATGAAGCAGTGATTAGACATGCCAAAAGTTGTTCGCTGTGTTGGGATGCGGCTGTAGCACCAAGCTAGCTTTACGTGCCGTAGCCAGGTGTTGTGTGCAATTTTTTTGTGTGGACGTTAGCGTGTTGTTATGCTCGCATATCTCTGCGCGGCAACAGAAGCGTGCATATACCGTTCTGGCACATGTTTGGTGTGCGGCGAGACATACAGGCAACCCAAAGGCATACAAAAGTCTAGTGCAGCTAACCTTAGAGCTCTGCCTGCCATTTCGGCGGCCGGCCCTTGTCTGCCCTCGCCGGTTGCATAACAATAATGACTTCATTTTGAACCTGCAGCTGCTCCTGTTGGGGACAAGCCTGCGCACTCGAAAACCGAGGCAGAAAATCGCGGATCTACCGATCAAGACGGGCAGACACCACAGCCAGTGCTGTTCCCTCATATTTACGGGCCGATAGACTCCGCCGCGGTTGTTGCGGAACTGGCGGTGGAAAGGTCAGACGAGGGTGCATTCTTGTCGATAGAGGGCATGTCCTAAGCGTAGTCCGCGGACGGACCCAGGAAAACGGATATGTATTGCTGACGGCGCCGAACTGTCGAGCTCGTTTGTTTGTTACGGTGTTCTAGAGAGGCGGTAAAATGAGGGTCCTCTGGCGGGGGCTGACAAATAGAGGCTCCTCCAGAGTATCTGGAGCTGTGGGCGCTGACAAATATGCTTCAGAATGAATGGGAGAAGAAGGGGGGGGGGGGTATCATGTTTTGCAGCCTGGCTACATAGTTGCTAGACAATTGACCAGAACGGGAGAGGGAGGGCAAGGAATACAGTTTTGAGCGGGAGCGATCTGCTCTTCCCCCGCGAGTATGTGGCCGCGGGCGTGCGCAAACCAACGCGCGCTCCGAAAGATAAAACCGGCAGTGGTGGTGTGAACAGTCGGGTTTCGAACGCTACAGCAGCTAATAATTGAAGAGTGTGCGATTCCAGGCGGGATGAGGTATCATCACGATACGAATACCACATTTTTCGCGGAACGTGTTCAACATGGTCGCGACATGCTGCTCAGCGCGGAACATGTCAAAGAGGACGTTCGCTGTTTCATTTTCGGACGTTGGTACATTTCGTCACGCCACGACTGGATTGCTGTTGGCGGTAACCGCGTATCAAGACCCGACGTCCCTATCTCCGAGTATCCAACGCGACACGCCCCTGGTCGTCGTCAAGTTCCCGTGAGGAGCTCGTGTCGTCGGTGCTGACTCCGGCACCGAGGAATGATCGGAAAAGCGCCGGCCAAGTCAAACTGTTGTCAGAAGGAGGAACATAACAGCTGTACATCTGGACTGTGGGACACGTATTATCTGAGGACCCAAGATAGGACCCGCCGCCCTCGAGGCCTGACTCGACCTCTTTCTGTTTTATTCTCCACCAGGTCCAAATTTCGCTGCATGTGATTAAAATCATCCAGCGTGAAGATGGTCTTGGGTGGTACACGGAGGGTGTGCGGTGTGAATGATGAAACTGAGTGCCAATTTTTCTGTACTGGGACAGCGATGTTTTGGTTTGGGGTTTGGGGTTTTGAGGTTTGCATTTGCGGGCGACGCCCGTGAAAAGTACGGAAACCTTTTTTCTTACGCAGAGGCGGGCTGCACACTTGTCGATGAGTCGTCCTTGTTTTACCCACGTCCCCTCCGATTGTTCTCTGTTCGTTGGGCACGTACTTGTAGGGAATTGTAGACGGGGCAATCGTGTCCGTCCGTGTAAATCACTTGGTCGGTAGAGAGTCAGACAGAGAAGTCACCCCGGGGTTGCGCGACACACTTCCCAAGTTCATAGAAATGAAATTGCCCGTGAAACGCCAGAACGTCAGCCCCGGACATCGACAAAACCGCGGATATTAAAAGGAGAAACCAACTGACCAGGCCAGGTACCACAGTACCCGACAATTGTCCTTCTGATCCACAAAACACGTTTCGTGGCCAATGGTGATGTCTTCTCCGCTTCAACACGAAAAAATATACATAGAAAAATCTGCCTTCCGGATGCAAGTCTCAGCCGGCAAGTCGAACGTGAAAACCGTCGCAATGTACTGCAAACCTTTGCCAAGAGCAACTCTGCCTATCAATCCGCGGAGGGCAGTGCAAAGCGTTGAACACAACCTGGCCAAGCACAAATTAGCTCTTATTTACCGCGTTCAAATGGGCAAGCGTTCCGATCGAACTAACGGAAAGGTGTTATCGTTGGTGTTGTTGCGTGTGCCTCGTCTGCACATTCTCCAACTCGCTTCATGAACCCTCTGGGTTATGCTAGAACTTGTTTGTTTATTCCCCTGCATCCGTAGCATGCCACGAGGTTGTCGTCACATGTTTCTGCTTTACAATGGGATGCCAAAGAATCCTTGACATGTTTGCCTCGGTGCTGTGGCCGGCTGAAGAAGCAATAACCAAGCCCCCATCATGTCGAGAGGGACGTCGAAGGAATTGACAAATGGGCAATGGTCAAAATCGTCTACACCCAAACCACCAATAAACACGGCAGAGGAGCCCCGATGGTATGCCGCGAGACAAATCCTTTCGAAGTTGATGCCCACAAGGGCTGCAATCTAGGCCCGTACCCATTGTAATCTACCCGAGAGCTTGCTCTGGACACCCACTATACCGGGACCTGTGCGTTGTGTCCTCCAGCGGTGTCGACGAGTTTCAAGTTGCATGCGTGGGACAAAAGAACGCGGGAGATATTTCAAGAACGTCCGTGCGCACTTATACTAGGTGCACCCCGCAGTCAGTGCTGCACGTTTCCATTGAGGTTCATGCTCCCCACTCTCCAGCTACAGCTACGAACTCGTCCCTGAGGGCAGATCCACCCCGCGGAGATTGCAACGATGTCAGAGTAATGTCTGAAGGTGGCGTTCAAGTTGATTAATCTCGCTCGGCAATTACGCGTTCGCCTGGATTGGTTTAGATTAGAGGCAGGAAGTGGTAATTTGCCACAAGTAAACGTTGGCGAAAAGTATACGTTCGGGTTCTATCGACGAGCTGGCCCCAGTTGCTCAGCTTCCCGGTAGCTGAAGCCAAGTAGAGCGAGATTCATCAAACGCACAGGACGGGACGCATGCAGGGAGCTGGCGGTGAAGCGTGCACGTGCGATCAAAACGGGAATCCATTGTTTGCCCGACAGCCGGTTTTGTAACGACGACAACGCGAAGGTCGTGGCCTTGGCCGTCGGAGTTTCTAGAGACAAAGGGGGAAGATATTCTTGGCGCTCCGTCACCGGCATTAGCAAAGATGCGGGATTTGGTGCTGAAATGACAAAACTAGGAGGGAGCGACCCGGAATGAGATCTTCTCCGTTCCATCTTTGGCCGCCACGAACAAGTGGACCTATAGGAATGGAGGGCTTCGAAGTTGAAAGATTCCATTGGCAATACCTAGCATGACAAATGCTGCAAGAAGGAGAGGTCAACAAATCAACGGAGAGGGACTCATAGTTGTGCATGCCGTAGTCGTTAGACCATTGACCTCGCATCCCTACAAAGCCGGGACGGAGCACGTCGGGATCTCACCGGACCAGGCTCAAGCGCGAAGCGCCGTGAGGCATTCGGCGAGTCGCATGGAGGGTGCGCTGCATCCTGCTAAGGGTGTTCGGTATCTTCTTGTGCTTTTCCTTGCATACGGATGACAGCTGCGAATGGTTTAATTTTTTTCTGGTGCTTTCACTTGCAGAGACATTTATGAGCACTGTGTAACTGCTTCGAGGGTGCTTGACCAATTGAACACAACGTGGTGCGATCGACCCTTTGGGCGGAGTGAGGGTTCTCCACCCCGCACAACATGATCTACTCGACCACCATTATGGTTAACGCAAAAAAAAAAACACAGAAGAAGAAAAATAAAAGCGGTAACCTTGTTGTCGAGCTCACGAAGTGATCGGCGTGTTTTACAACGTCGTTGCTAAGCGACGAAAACTCAACCCCGATGGCAAACACAGGGAGTAGGGGAAGAGGGATAGATGGATAGACAGCTTTTTTCTCGGCAGCGGTGGCAGGCAGTGTTTAGTTGTTAAAACCAACCCCCCCCCCCTCCCCCCTCGGCCTTGTTTGCCATCGGGGTTTGGGTTTTCGTCGCTTGGCAACGACGTTGTAAAACAAGCCGCCCCCCCCGGTGTTTGCCATCGGGGTTGGGTTTTCGTCGCTTGGCAACGACGTTGTAAAACAAGCCCCCCACTCGGTGTTTGCCATCGGGATCGGGTTTTCGTCGCTTGGCAACGACGTTGTAAAACAAGCCAATTCACTTCGTGAACTCGGCAACCAGGTTACCGTTTTTTTTTTTACCTCGGTTTTTTTTTTTGGCGGTAACCAAAATGGTGGTCGAGTAGATCATGTTGTGCGGGGTCGAGAACCCTCACTCCGCGCAACGGGGGATGATCGCACCACGTTGTGTTAAAATGGTCAAGCTTCCTCGAGGCAGTTACACAGTGCTTACAACTGTCTCTGGAAGTGAAAGCACCAGAAAATAAATTAAGTCATACGTAGCTGTCATCCGTACGCAAGGAAGT
This sequence comes from Ectocarpus siliculosus, assembly GCA_000310025.1. Classification (NCBI taxonomy): domain Eukaryota; class Phaeophyceae; order Ectocarpales; family Ectocarpaceae; genus Ectocarpus; species Ectocarpus siliculosus. Next base: position 6,273,137 of record FN649741.1, read on the forward strand.
AAGCCAAGATGCCGAACACCCTTAGCAGGATGCAGCTCACCCTTCATGCGACTCGCCAAATACCTCACGGCGCTTCGCGCTTGGTGATGTGAGAGCCTGGTCCGGTGAGAACCCGGCGTGCTCCGTCCCGACTTTG
>FN649741.1:6283612-6293992 GCA_000310025.1 Ectocarpus siliculosus
AGTTGTAAGCACTGTGTAACTGTCTCGAGGAAGCTTGACCATTTTAACACAACGTGGTGCGATCATCCCCCCTTGCGCGGAGTGAGGTTTCTCGACCCCGCACAACATGATCTACTGGACTACCATTATGGTTACCGCCAAAAAACAAACCAGAGGTAAAAAAAAAAACGGTAACCTGGTTGCCGAGTTCACGAAGTGAATTGGCTTGTTTTACAACGTCGTTGCCAAGCGACGAAAACCCAATCCCGATGGCAAGCACCGAGTGGGGGGGGGGGGTAAATGTCATCAGTCCCGCAATACCTCCCGCGAGCTCAAGTTCTTAGCTGCTGAGTTCTTAAGTGGTGGCGCGTTCTGTAGCCTCAGGTTCTCTTCGGCCAGTCTTTCAGCGGTGCTGTGTGCGGTACCCGTGTGTTGAGACAATGGTTCCTGCTCTCCTTCCGCCAGCTAGGGTCAATGAGACTCGCCACCATATTTTGTTATCAACCGTAGGAGCTACGGAGGAACAGAGAACAAATGATAAGGGAGCAAGTCCGGTGCTCCTGGCTACTCAAAGCAGTTGTTGTTTGATCTCTTGTTTTAGCCTTCTTAGACCAGTTCCACTCAGCGCCCACTCCGAGAGTGAGGGAGCGGGGCTGGGATCTTGATCCTTCTTCAAGGTACTTCAATATCCCTCAACGACGCGCCAAATATCCACATCCAACAAAATTCAAAATATTCAAGAGTCGCTCATACAACGTTGAAGCGACGCTCATACGACGCTCATACATTTGTTGCTTCCATAAATAAGCCCACCCTGGTAAGTCGTAGATGGAAATGCTTTATCCTCAATCCAATACTCAACCTCAAATAATGATCGAAGATGCGACTTTTCATACCAAACACAAACAAAAGCAACTAGTGTCGGAGGAAAATAGCTCTTCCCCGACAAGTATTTCAAACCATCCCCACACCACACAGTGATGACCACTGAAGATCACATCGCCGACGACGGAACCAGCGGGAATCACAACGGGGTTCGGTCGTGGTGAAGCCACGAAGGTCGGGGTGACTAATGCAACAATGAAAGAGGCTCACACCACCCAAACACGCGCTACCGTACCACGGCGTAACATGTAGGACGAAAACACAAAAAGTGTTGCGACCCGTAGGTGGCACTATATCAAAGCACAGATCCGGATGGGGCGACGGCCAGCATCTGTCACGACGCCTGGCGTCCGCGACGTAACGCCATCATCCGTGAAAAGGTTGGTCAAACCACGAGTATGGTGTTTTTTCAAGCACCAAGAACCGCAAGGAGCATCAATAACCGTGGAGTAGCTATGCACCGGGAGAGAAAGCTGTCTAGGGCCCGGGGTGTCTAAGAATAGAAAAATGCACTGGCCTGTTGCGAAACTACTAATCGGTCCAAGCCACCAAAGTCCACTCAAAGCTTTGTACCACGTGGGGGCCCCGACAGGCAAAACAGAATGAGAGAAGTAAGCCAACCAACTGTCACGCGAGACCAACTCGTGCCCGGGAGCAATGAAACGTTCGGCCTGATTCCGAGCAAGTTCTCCGTCGGCCGAAGCTATCGGAGCTTAACGATAAGCCCGGTTCCCTTGTACGCGCTGACTAGCGTTATCAGACCAGTAAAGCAAAATGGGTTCTCTGTGTTCCTGCAAATCGGACCCCCTGTCCCACGACGGCGTCAACAAACCCGTCCAACTTGTCAGGTACAAAACGGCTACCACACCACCTCGTCCACGTACAATTTGATGTCGCGGTTTTTTCTCAACATCAAGAGGACTAGACTCCTCCACATGGTCACATTATTCGGGGGGGACTTGTTACTACGCGAGTTCAAAACTTATGTCGACAGGTTGGCCGGCAAATACCTTGACAGGTGATCCGTGTCGTATGGGTTGGTACACGGTTTGCATCGCAACACTGAGACACGGTTGCGAGATTCTTGTCCCAGCATGTCGGACGGCAGGTCCAGGTAGAGAAATCTCCGCTCCACAGGTTTCCCATTCGGTGTATTCTTCGCTGTGGCTGGGCGAACGGCAAGGATCTTATAGGGTCCGGTGTAGTTGAGCGAAAGCTTCGCTGTGAGCACGAAATCATCCGTGTGCTTCCGCACAGCCTGCCGAATGGTAACGGCGGAGTTGTAGACCCAAGCCCAACCACCAACTTCGTACTTCGGAATCTGACGCAAACCGTTCAACAGAAAGCGGGAGACGGGGTAGCCGTCGAATGTGCACTTCGTTCGGCGCCAAGCCTGTGGCAGTGTTCACCGAGTTGTAGTAGGCGAACTCGACATGTCGAAGATGGACGTCCCAACAATCCTGACGCTCTTTGACCACACCAGCTAGTATTTGAGCCATGGTGTGGTTTACACGCTCGGCCACACCGTTCGTTGGAGGTTGCACGAGCTGGTAGGGACTTTCGTGATCTTCATCAGCTCGTAAATAGCCATACACAGCTTGGAACAAATTGCATACGGTTATCCGAAAGAAGAGTCACCGGACAACCTCACAAAGACATGTAGCGGTTGACGAAAACATTAGCCGTTCCCTTAGCGGTAAATTCCGCCCATCTACCCTTCGATTGAAACAATCCGTAAACAAAAGGATATATGCATTACCACGAGACGCGACCGGCAACGGCCCAAAAACCTCGACGCTCACTACAATACCCGGCCCGTTCGGGAGGGGCAGAGTGAGCGTAGGCCAGCGATACGTTTGCAGGGAAGTCTTGCGCGCTTGGCAAATGAAACGATGCCGAAGCCACCAACGAACGGACAAACCCATACCAATCCACCAGTGAAAAGGCTCCAACATGCGTAATGTCCGAGCGGTACCCAGGTGAAAAAACGCGTTGGCGCGACATGCTTGCGGGACCCAAGGTCGGACCAGGATAGGCACGTATGTTCGTGGAGTCTTCGAGAACGGAAGGCGAGTGTTACGCCCGCCCGAACTACCGATGAGCAGTGGGGCAAACTTTCTCACCAACAACGTCGTACCATCGTCTGTAGTGTGCAGGCATGTGTTAGATGCGAGGGCGACAACACCAGACAATGCGGGCCGTCGCGCACAGGGCAAGGAATCCCAGAATGTATCCGCCAAAACCGTCGGGGATTCCAAAGATAGAAATGTATAGCCGCCACACACTCACTTTCGGACATTTGTTCACGAGACCAGTCAGCATGCGAGAATGTATGCACACAGTCGCGGAAGTGAGCTTCCTCAGCGGCCGTGGGCGGCACCACGGGAGGCCCGGGGCTAAGAACCGCGGGCGAAAGCACTGGCGGACCGATCTCCGCGGGCGGTGGTTGCGCCGGCATTGCAGCAGCAAGCGCGGGCGGCGGTGGTGACGGCAACTCGGCCCACGCCGCAGAAGGCGACGGTCCAGAAGTAGGCCGGCCCGCGGCTCGCGTCGACCGTGTAGCACCGCTCGAGCGGGCCGGCGGTCCAGGAGGCCGCGGCGTTCTGGGCACAACAACGGCCTGTGGTTGTTTCGCAATATATTTTGGGACGGCGTTGAGCCATGCCAGAGGCCGAGTTCGTTCTCGCCCGCGTACGAGAAGAAATCGGAGGGGCGCGCGAAAGCGAAAGGGCAGCTGCGGAGGTTCCGACGGTGGACGACTGGCTCCGCAGGAACGGAAGCCGGAGGAGACCCATCGGGCACAGAACTCACGGGGCCTGCATCGCCATAGACAGCGAAAACACCAGAAGGCGAAAGGACCGACGAGTCAACAACGGGGGAGGGCTCTGGGGCCGGTCGTACCATTTGCGGCCCAAAACGGTGGAAGCCCCCAAAGTCAGCCTCCGCCAAAGGCGCGTGTGGCAACGCGTCTCGTTGCTCGCCAATGGCAAGCCCACCAGCCGGTGTTCGGCGTCGAACTAGAGCGATGACTTCGTCCGCACGTACGAATGACATACACGCCCGCGGCGTCATCGACTGCAATACTGGTGTCACCGTGTCTGTCCGCATCGGTCGCCGGCAAGGGCAACAGCGAAAGAAAATCCGGATTGTCGTTGGCAGTGCCTTTACGGTAGAAAAGGGTGTAATTGAACGAGGAAAGGAACTCGAGCCAACGCTGTACGCGGGCGTTGTGGTCGCCCACCGTGACGGTGCTCTCTCTCCAAAGCCTTGTGATCCGAATAAATCGGTGTAGACCAAAAGGTATCCCCGCAGGCGATTATTGCCCATACGATACTTCCAGCCTCCAAGTTGAGCACGGTCAAATTGCGCTCGGCTTCGAGCGTAGCGCGGTTCACGAACAGAATGGGGCGAACGGAACCATCGGCCTGTTCTGGTTCGAGGGCTGCACCAAAACCATCTACATACTACATACGCGTCACAGCAAAGCCGGAGAGGGCGGCTGCCATTCGTGACCGCGTCCCAATCCGGGAAAGCCGAAACCGGAGGTTCGGATAATTTCGTCAAGACGTATCCGCCATGGCTGGCATCAAACAAAACTTCGCGTCCTTTCGCAACGTCGGTGAGTGGTTCAACGCGCATAGCCAGACCCTTGATGAAATTGCGGTGATACGCAACCCCACCCAGCAAGGAACGCAGCTGCTTGACGTTGGTTGGCAGCGGCATTTTTGTGAGGGACTCGACCTTATCGGCACGAGGACTAACACCCGCAGGAGAGATGGTGCGGCCTAAATGGACAGCCTCCTTAGCGCTGTCCTGCCGATGACGCCACAACGTTATGGAGGAACAGAGAAATATAAAGGGAAGGGAGCCAGTCTGTTGCTCCTGGCTTCGGGTACTCACAGCAGTGGTTGTTTGATCTCCTTGATAGACCAGGTCCGCTCAGCGCTCACTCGGAGAGTGAGGGAGTGGGGCTGGGATCTTGATCCTTCTTCAAGCTACTTCAATACCCTCAACGGCACGCCAAGTATCCATATCCAACGAAAATTCCAAATTTCCAAGAAGCGCTCACACAACGTTCATGCAACGCTCATACACTTGCTGCTCCATTTTTCGTAGGTATTATATGACTAGACGACGTTTCAATGTGTAGACTATGCCTTCATGTAGGACCTCCAACACACGCACGCACGCACGTTTCGTTTTTCCGGGTGGTCACGGGGCATGGATTGGTACGTCTAAACTGATTTGCAACACGCCGGGCTTCTTGGAGAATTTCAGGAGCGGAGAGGGGTCGTGTCGAGCTGATTTCACTGGAGGAGGTGCCCCCCCCGTCTACAGAACGGACCCGCAACTAAGAAAACTTATGTTGGGAGAAAAAAGCTCAAACGTTTACGCAAAATAAGAACAAAGGGCTAAGAAAATCAGCTCAATCTCGGCCACGGCGTAAGAAACGTCCCAATAAGAAACATGATCGAACGATACTCCGAGACACAAGAAACAACGGATAGCTGAGGAAGCGTGTCTAATAAGAAACGTCCCACTGCTGCTGCCAGCTCCCACCACTACCTATGGTAGCTCATCCTGCAATGTTTTGGTAGGGGGGAGAGTGGATATTTTCGCGTCGCCCGCCGGCCCCCGGGCCCCCGCGCCGCCGCGGGCTGCGCTACCCACTGGTGTTGTACTGCTGTAATGCCACAAATCACGGGAGTCAGGAAGTTCAGGAGGGCGAAACCCCAAGAAAGGGTATCCGAGCTGTCGATTTAACATGCTGCATGAAAAGGCTAGTTGTTGTGTTGATGGTTTCTGTGCAAATATATATACAGAAAATATGAGAAAATGAGAGCACAAGATGATGCGACAGTCCAAAGGAATAAAGAAATCCGTTTCCAGAAATTGGCCTACCTGCGGCTGGTCCTTCGGGCGAAAACAAGAAATTGAGGCTCGACTCGAATATGACGTTTCTTATCTCCGGGCCCGTTCTGTATGCTTTTGTTGTTGTTGTACCGAATAATAGTAGTGATATTCGTCGTCGTGCTATTGCGTGTACCCCTAGACAGACAGGCGTACCGTCCCCGTAGGCTAGCGTGCAGCACACATGACAGCCTGACGCCGAATGAGGCCGAGTATAAGACCGAGTAACATAGATAGGGGAAAGACAATGTATGTATCTACAAGTTTTTTGGCGGCTTACGCCGCCACGCCCAATGGAGCGAGTCCCAAGGTACACGGGGATGGTACGTGTGGGGATCGTGGAAGGTTAAATGGAAGTTATGTGTCGTTGAGGATGCCCGTTTGACGTGCATGTCTGTCGTGTGACAGCATGTTGGCACGTAGACATAAACTGTACTAATGCAATCGACACGCTCAGACATACGCCAAATCCTACATGGCGACACCACACATACGATCGCAACCACCTAAAGACACACCAACGACCATGAAGGGTCGAACTCCCACGCTACTGACGTAACAAAGGACATACACACACCAAGATCGAACTTATATAAGCGGCAAAGCGGCAACGCTCGATCCCACCCAAAGACACGACACAGAACTCTCACGCTTGTGACGCAACAAAACGACACCAATAGTCGACAACGATCGCACCCGCGTAAAGACACGCCTACGACGATGCAGGATAGAACTCTCACGCTTCTGACGCAACAAAGGACATCCTCACACCAAGCTCGACACCAATAGGAGACAACGATCGCACCCACCTGAAGACATGCCTACGAACATGAAGTGTGGCACTCACACGGATCTGAAGCAACAAAGGACATTCTCACACCAGGCGTGTACCTCAATACGCAACTCCGACATACACTGGACACATTACTCTAACGCGATAGGCCTTTTGCCTCAATCCACCCGCCGTCGGCGCATTGGTTGGGATGGCGGGCATTAGCCTGGCCATTTGCGTGTGCGTTTTCGTCTGTGTCGTGTAGCCCAGGCGGCCCCATGTCTCGTCGGGTGTTGTTGCTGGTGTCGGTTGCGTGCATGTATCCGATGAAGTCGATGTACGAAGGCGGCAAGGACGGGGAATTGTTGGTAGAGTCAGTTGCAGCATCTACGAATGACGGGAATGTGATGTTAGCGACGAACGCGGCGCGGTTCAACGATCCTCGCAATCGTGATGATAATGCGAGACACATGATAGATGATCGCTCCTGGGCACGACTAAGTGCGACGTGACTGACCATGAGTGAAAACGTCAGCTCTCAAGTCAAGACCTATCTTGGAGAGTGTCTGTCCTTGACTTTTGTTGATGGTTAGCGCGTAGCACACTCGTAGTGGAAGTTGCAATCGCGAGAAAGCAATACCGTTGCTGCCGACTTTAGTCTTGAAGCGAATACGTGGGATGAGAACGAGCGTTGAGAGACCGTCTAGTAGTTCTACATGCACAATTCCTGTTGAGTATCCACGAACGATAGCCTTCTGACCATTGACCAAGCCCTGCTTGAAGTTTAGGTTTCGTGTGATCATCACCATGCAATTCAGTTTCAAATCCAAGGCATGAGGCGGTACACCAGAAACGTCAATAGCGTGGAGGTCAGCTGCGGCAACGAAACCCATACCATCGTCAGTCGCGTCAGGATCGACGGTGTCACAACTGTATGCTGTGAGAAGGTCTCCTGGAAGGATGTCAAGGACGTGTGCGTTAATGGTGTCTATGGTGGCGTTGGTTGACGAAAGGATGGCTCTCGCCTTGAACTCAGTCGGGTCGGCGGCGAGAAAAAAAAACAAAATGCACGAAGAATCGGCACGCATCAGTAAACCTCACCCCAATCCTGGCGTCCTCGGCCTCAACCTTCTCGATGAACCGGAAGGCCTGCTTGCCGTCCCTGCTGAGCTTGATCTTCAGCCCGAAGCAGTCCTTCCCACTTGTAGTGTTTGTTGACGTACGCTGAACATGAAACGAAAACGACACAAGAAGGGAAGAAAGAGCGGAGGAGGCAAAATGAAGAAGGACCGCCCGGAAGAAAAACCACAAAGGACGACCGCAAAGTAATAAAGCATACGTTGAACGCAAGACAAAACACCACACCGCACCGCTCTATTCCACATGTGTTTCGACGTCTGTACAGCAGCGGCGGCAGTAGTTTAATAAGCGGCATACGGAAAAACAACGAAGTAAAACCGAAACAAAGTCGCCTACGGAAAAACAACGAAGGGCGCCGCGCCCAGTCAAACAAACAATACGAAGACAATACGAAGCGAACTAAAATAAGCAGAGACATGAATGACATCACAACACGAATCGAGAAGGGAATAGATCACACGCACGTTGCTTGCGACTCTTAGTCTTGACGCCGTTAGGATTGGGTACGCCCAAGCAGAGGACGCCGGGCTTGATGTCCGACAGGCAAGTTGTGCAGGGCGAAGGCGCGGACAGGATGCTGATCTTGAATTTGCAGCCCTTCGTCCCGAAATTTTCACAGCCTCCGAAGGTCGCACAACAGCGAGTCACGTTGGCTGACGGGCAGAGGGCGCACTTGCCGATGACCTCACCGAGAGTGTAGTCAGCTGTCTTCCGCTTGGTGCTGGGCGGAGTAGACGCAGAAATGTTGCGCGACGCCATGCATACTCGAGTGCGCGAAAGAATGGTGTGGGATGGAGTGGGAGCTTGCGCGGACGGCGCGAGGGCGCGCGTGAGCGGGAGCGAAAAACCTAAGAAGATCTACCGAACCTCACCGCCCGTTGACCGAACGCCGATGGATTCCGGAAAAAGATTCCGGAAAAAGATATTCATATGAGAAAAGATAAAGATATGTTATTCATATGAGAAAAGAGCCGCACACACGTACGTGCAAAATATGTGTGACACACGTGTAAAAATTATAGGTATTATTGTGTGTGTGACAGAGGGAGATAGAGAGAGACAGAAAAAGAGAGACAGGAAACAAATGAGAGAGGGAGAAGGATTCCGGAAAAAGATTCCGGAAAAAGATATTCATATTATGAGAAAAGATAAAGAAAATGTTATTCATAAGAGAAAAGAGCCGCACACACGTGCAAAATATGTGTGACACACGTGTAAAAATTATAGGTATTATTGTGTGTGTGACAGAGGGAGATAGAGAGAGACAGAAAAAGAGAGAAAGGAAACAAATTGATGAGAGAGGGAGAAGGCAGAGAAAGACACACAGACAGACACAGAGACGGAGAGAGAATCACAGATAGAAACAGACAGAGAGAGAAACGGGAAAAAAATAAATATACCTGGTACCATAAAAATAAAGTTGTATCGCCCATTCGGACTCTGGTTCCGATTCTAATTCCGAGAGAGGAGAGAGAGAAAAAGCGCCGAAGAGAGAGAGAGAGAGAGAGAGCGTCTCTCACGACTCGACGGACGGCGAGACAGCGAGACCGGTAGAGAAAAAAGAAGGCAGACACGAACGGAATGGCATTGGAGAGGACGATAGAGCACATCGGACCGAAGGAACTGCGCTCCGAGCGTCAAAATTGCGAAAACTGCAAAATGCGAAATGCCGGCCTGTCAGCGCTCGAAAGGTCCGGACTGCACTCTGAAACCAAATGAATAAGCGTGGTGGCCTAAAAGCGCTCGAGAGAGCGTTTCCCGGCCCGGAGAAAATGCTGCGATTCTAGGAAAAAGATAAATGAAATAAATGCTAATAGAGAGGAGGTGCGCGAGAAAAAGCCTGAGAAAAAGCAATACAAATGATGAGAAAAAATGGCCAGTTGAGATAGATGTTCTGACAAAACGATACGAATGAGAGAAACAACTTCCCCTCAAAGAGACAAGTCTCTATCTATGCGGTGGATTAACAGTTCATTCAATACTACAGCAGTGACGAGGTAAGTTGGGATGTAGTACTAGACCACAGGTTGATCACATAGATAGTTGGAAAAGTCTAGAACCTCCCCTGCAACACTACTCTCTGCCGGGCCAACAGCCAAAACATGTACTACATCCGTATTATTATATATCGGAGAGAAACCTTCCGTAGCTCGGGTGTAGATAGTGTAAACAGTTTCTCCATAACCGGAACACATTGCAGAGGGTTTGACACGTCAAGTCACTCTTCTTGAAGCGAGACAACTGCTGGGTTGAACTGCGGCTGCTGCTGTTGGTGAGTGGACAGATTGTATGCATAGAAGAACTGGTGAACGGAAAAAAAAGCGCCAGACCATGGACAAGACGAGAAGACGAGCCACACATACATGCCAGGATTAAATGGTGCGAGGAAGGTGCGGGCGACAGGGAGAGTACGTACGCGATGAAAGAAAAACAAAAAGTGTTGGGGGTGGCCTGCTATTCGCAGACCTTGGCCGGTGGGGATTCAACATCGTGGTAGCTGCGGGTACTGTGTACGTGGAGTCGACGATGTGTAGCGGACTAGCCAGTCACGCCCCTCGACCATTTTGGTAAGAGGGGCGCCTGATGTGACGAACTTTTTTCCCCTTCTAAACGTGATTACCTTTTTTTTCGGCATGATGTCCATAGGCCACAATAGGACGGGAGGAGAGCAGGGGATATCCATGTCATGTGGG
>FN649741.1:6294092-6331638 GCA_000310025.1 Ectocarpus siliculosus
ATGAGCATGACGGTGGCGATTCGGCCGGCGTCGCTTTGGACGCATGCCATGTTTGCCGTCCTTTCCGCGATGGACAAAACCAACCAGCGTCAGATCGATCTGACACGTGATGCTTACGCGGATCTACGGCAAGAATTCCAGAAGTGGCTGTCGCTGACGGCTTCTTCACACGAAGGGCCGTGGCAGCGAGCGAGCCACCTCATCGTCAAAATCGACGGATCATCAGACGCGTCTTCCCTTGGCTGGGGTGGTGCTATTAACATTAAGGGAGCTCAATACCGCGCAGGTGGCGTGTTCCCCGACGATTGGCTACACAAACATATTAACAAGAAAGAGATGTTTGCGTTGTACCACTTGTTGCGCCTATTCTGTGCGCGCTTTCCGGCTTCCTTGCAGCGGGCGCACGTGCTCATCGACGTCGACAACACCGCGGTGTGTGGATCTTTCAACAGGGGGCGAGCGCGCGACCCAGAAACGCACGCACTTCTTGTTCGTTTGTTCGAGCTACAAGTCGAGTATGAGTTTATGCTGTCCCTCAAATGGGTCCCGTCGGCTGCCAATGTCGTCGCTGATTGATATCTCTCGCCCTTCGCGTGAGGGCATCATCAGGCTCAACCCGGCGGCCTTTCAGGCTCTCTGGGCAGACATGGGGCCGTTTACTATCGACCTCATGGCCTCCGACGCTTCGGCTCAACGTATCCCGGAGTCGGACGTTGTTCTGCCGTTTTTCTCGCGCTATGATTGCGAGGGTTCATCGGGTGTAGATGTTTTCGCCCAAGACGTGTCGTTGCGCCCAGGTTCTCTGGATCGAGCATTCGGTTATTGTTTCCCGCCGCCGGTGATGGCGGGCCACGTAGTGCAACACCTTGCGGAGTGCCACGCGCATGCGGTTATTGTTGTACCGGGTTCTAGGTCTTACTGGTTCCCTCGAGTGCAGCAGGCGGCAGTACGGTCTTTGCTGATTTCCCCGCCTAATGCGGGGGGATATTTCCAGTGGCCCTGCCCAGATGGGTCCCTGAAAGAGTGGAAGTACCCGAGGTGGTCCATGGTAGCTTACGAGGTTGATTTTGGTTCTTGTTCTTAGGTGGCCGCCGCTCTTCAAAAAAAAAAAAAAAAAAAAAAAAAATCTCTTTGATTGACACCGGTACCTTGTAATGCAGCATGCGACTCTCGTCCATCTTGCCCAGTTCCCTCCCTTTGGCTTGTGGATGGCTTGTGCTTCGTCTCACAGGTCCCCACCCTGCCTCCGGGCGGCTGTGTCCAGTTTGTCGCGGTGTTCGTCGTGCCAGACGGAAAACGTGGGACATTACAACTATTGTTGGTCCTGCGGTGTTCAGCCTGCCCGCGGGCGTCCGGTACCGCGTGACCCCCAAGCGGCTCGGGTGTTGATCGATTTCGACGCGCTGCGCGCTCGGGGTGATCAGGTCCTCTCGGCCGCGTCTAACCGTCGTGCTCAACAGCGTAAGTGCGCCGTAGCGGACGGGTTCGACGCTTTCATACTTTCGGCGACTCAACAACGTCGGGGTTGGAAGCAGGCGTCGGACCGAGACGTGTTTGACTATCTCTGCTTCTTGGACACACAAGGTAGTGGTACCAAGTGGGTGCACGACAGGGCATGCCCTGGTGTCGGTACGACTCACGGCCGCGATTGCCTTCCAAACTCGCCATGTGCTAAGCGGTATGCTGCCGCGTCCATGCAGAAAGGGATCGTGTCCAAGCTGAAGATGGCGATGCAAGAACAGTTGGGAAAAGACAGCAGCTGGGACCCTGCCACGCGCTCGGGCAACTCCTGTTGTAGTCCTCTCGTCGACTCCTACCTCGTCTTCACGGGGGAGGAACAAAAACGTGTGGGTGTCGCTGTCAACCAGGCAGAGGCTATGTTACCGCACGTCCTCATCGATCTGTTGAGGGACATGCGCTCTCGCGCGCAGACTGCGTCCTCTTTGGCGGAACGTATTGAGCTCACCAGGGACGTCGCTTTGTTTTCGCTGGCGTTCGCCTCCATGCGGCGAGGCCATGATCTCTCCTTCACTATGGGATCGCAAGTTCTGCGGTTGCCCGCGGGGCAGGGTCTGATTTTCAACTTCCAATTCGGCAAGACCCTCCGCGACTCCGTTGATGCCGTGGTCGTGCGTCCGGACGTCGCTTGCCCGTCTATTTGTGCTGTAAGCAATGTTACGGCCTACATCAGTGCGGCGGAGGGTATTGGCTGGGATTTGTCCCAAGGACATCTGTTTCCTATCGTTCTGCTGGATGGAACTCGGGGCTGTGCTCCGCTTACGGCGGTTCAGATGACGGCTGCCCTACAAGGGCATCTGCGAGCGGCGGGACTGCCGCACCGCTACACTATGCATTCGTTCCGCGTTGGAGGTTCGGTAGCGCAGTCGCTTGACGGAACGGCGATGGACGCTATCATGAAAATTGCCGGGTGGCGTACGGAGAGTGTAGCGAAGCGATATGTTGGCGCCACTACTAGTGTGGGGGCAACGGGTTCCAAGAGGATCCGGAGCGAGCTGTACGCAGACTCAAACGTGTTGCCGTTGTCGGCTGACTTCACATGCGATTTCTCTGCGTGTGCTCGCCGCGAAAAATAAGAAAGTTTGGGTGGGCGAGACCTAGCTTAGAGGCGTGAGTGGTCAATAAATAAGATGTGACAGATCGGATAATTAACAAGAAAGTAATGGGCGGGACCACAGACCGGCGCAGGAGGCCTCACCCAACCAAATCCAATACTTACATTGAATGATCTGGGTAAGGGATAAGAATACAACAGAAATTTTTATGGAGTTTGTGGCAGAAACGTAAAGAGCTCCCAAATGTTGGTGGTGTCTCTAGTAGGTGTAGGAACGGTGCTCCGTCTCGAAAGGGACGCGTGGTCAATGGTCAAATGACTACGGCAAGCAACAAATGAGTACGCCCCCCCCCCCCCATTACGCTTGTTGCACCCCACGAATGGCTTCAGCGAAGTCTCTAGAGTAATTCACGAAACGTCATTATTTCGGAAATAGTCATGGTACGAGGAACGGTAACACGCGGTACACGGACTGGTTGAAAAAGAACTACTGTACATGCGCTCTAAAGCACGTGCCTTAGTAGCACGGTGAGCAGAGCTTGGTTTCGAGCTTGCACGAACCTAACTGTGAAGCGTGGAAGGACACACGCGGGTAGTGTACAAAATTTGCAATAGTGACAGCCGGAGGGGGCTTGCCCGAGCTCCACAGAACGCCGTATGCTGCGCTGCGGCAGACTGCAAGAATTGTGTCCTGATCACAACACGAAAGGGCCACATGCAAAACATGTAAGCCGTCCCTCCCATGTCCCTTTCGTGAAGAGGGTTCAATTACCCCGCTCTGTTTGAATAGTACGTCCACTACGACAACAGCATGTTTACGGTCGACCCCAGGTAGTTTTCCTCTAATCACCGGTCAGTTCATCTGCTTCGTGTTATTTGCTCGGCAGTCCTTGTCTTTTTGTTCCGCTTTCGATTGTTTTTGTTATGGATATACCAATAGCTAATGATATTGAAATAGATTTTGTCCTTATCAACTACTGTAGAATCATGTAATATGGGTATTGAATGGATGAGCCTCCACCCCTTAGGCCGGCGGTCCATTGATGCACTGCCGCACCGGGGTCGGCTGGACAACGAATCTGTAAAACTGCCAGCAGTGTGGAAGATGGTGATTTTTCTATCCTGCCCGGAGTGTCTCGTATTCACGGTAGGATGAAAGACGTTGCTAGGCATAAATCTCGACTATCAAGGCACTTCTAGACTACAGGACATCCATCTCGTGCCGGATTTGAATTCGGCTGTAGCCCCAATTTTCCAGCAACGTTGCACTTCCGTACAAACATCAATCGTTTACCCTCCCCAAAACAAAGGATTTTTTTCTCATGACGCACTTGCTGGTCGCATGTTCTGCTCCTGGTCCTCCCCCGAATCGTCCGACACTAGGTCGATCGGGCTTCCCTTGAGTCCCGCGGGCTCCTCGACAATTTTCACATTTTCCAGCGATGAAGCACGAGGTCGAAGCATACCGGATGCGGGTAGAGAGAATACCGGATGCGGGTAGAGATGGACCGGTGAGGAAGACATCAGCAAAAGACGGCCGGGGTCGTCAGAGAGAGGTTGGTACAGTATCCGCGGTGCAGCTCGCTTTCACATCCTTAACACCGCGAACCACCTTATTTCCACCACAGACCACCACACAAACAGTGGTTGGTGTGAAGATCTCAAGAAGACTTCGGTAGAAGGGGTTGAACAGGCACCGCAAGCGATTCCACCACTACGTACCCGTATCTATCTATCGCACCATTGCAAACATGTACTACGAGTTGTCCCTGTTTCTTGTTTGGGGTATTGCGTCACAGGAAAAATATGCTGTGCGGATCCTGAAGAACCTCGACGATAATACATGTAGTCTGAAGCCACGCACTCATACAGCAGTTGAATTGAAACAGCACCGGGCCAGAGGTCACAGAACCGACACAAATATCCAAAATCGCGGCCAGACCGAAAGACATATCTGCTACCAAGGCAAACGGCAGACAGTACTTCGGGCACCATTACTCTGCCCATTACTCTGCTCTTCTGGAACAGCAGACGACGATCGAAAACGAGAAGGGGTGAAGCACATATTCTAGAACAACACTACTGCGGTTTTTTGTCAGTGTTCGGGTTCCAGGAAACGCGGAACACCATGCACGTTCCAGGCGGAGAAGCCGAAGCTTGGTCCATACGTACGCTAGCCGTTCCTACCATTGAGAAGTGCTCCTTTGGGAAATACATGCTCGAAAAGCGAGAAACATAGAAATCACCAACAAAGTGTATCATGCTTTTTCAGGTGGTCACACCCAAGAACCGTCGGGCATCGAAAAAGCGGCGACCAGTATTCTCCCGAGATAGACTTGCGGTTCCTTCGGCACAAACCTTACCATCGCACCCGGTACAGCCAGACAGCGTACCTCTTCTTCAGGCTCGTCAATACTCGACGAGAACGCCAGGACCAGCAACCCGTCTCCGGCCCGAGCTCCTTTCGGCTGCACTATCGTGGCCTTGACCTGAGCAAAATACCACAAAATGAGCGCCCCATGTTAGCGTCATCTGTGCATACCATTAGCGGGAGTTGTTGCTGTTCTTGTTGTTGGCTTCAGACAATAATACCCGTTCCGATCTACCTCCATCTGTCTATACTGATCAAACACTTGACCATTCCCGTGGTCACAGGCTAAGTTGCCTAAAGAGGGAGTTTCAACAAAAACATATTGGGCAAATGCGACCATGTTGGGCAAATGCGATCATCGCTGAACAGCTTGTTTTTTGGGTACACTCGTGTGACTGCGTACGTCCAGCCCACCTTAACGCCCCATCCATGCTCCGTTTGCTCCTGGAGCCATTTGCCGATGTGCTTCGGCATGGGCGCACCACATTTTGGCAAGCGAGTCACAATCACCACCTTTGAATCCTCCCGTGAAGAAACCTGAGAAGAAGAGCAGCACGTAGGTTCGGAAACTACCTTTGGGAGTCACCATGTCTTGCGCGGTGGGGAACCTTGCACTCACTCGACTCGGTCCCGACAGCTTGCCCTCACCTTGTCCCTGATGATAAGTTTAAGGACACCAAAGCTTTCGTTTCGTATCCCTCCCAGCAGCATGATGACGATCGATCGGGAGTTGTGTCCAGGCTCGAGGGCGAGTTGGGGGTTGCCCGGCACTGGCGCAGCAGGCTCGATTTCGAACGAACGACCATCAATGGTGACGACCCCGAGATCTCCGGTGGGGTAACATACCTCCTCGATGGGAATGGGTTGTAGAACATGTTCCGAGAGGTATTTCAGCAGTCCATCCAAGTGATTCAAGTCTGTAACGCAGTTTGAGCCTTTCTCGTACTTCCGTTGCAGCTCATCCAAATCGATATCGTCATGCTGGAACTCCGGACAGGAGACAAGCAGCGGCCGACGTGCCGGAGGGGATGTCGGTGGCGGGCGAGGCTGGCGAGGCTGGACGGGTTGGAGGTTTTTCTTCGAGTGAGAGAACTTTCGGAACTTGCATACCACCAGACCTTTCTCGTCGATGATGTGGTTGAATTCGATGTCCTCCCAGAACCGTTTCATTGGGTACCATGCCCCCTTGGAGACTGTGCTGGCCACGTTCAGCAGGCAGAAGGAATACACGCTGTGGGTCACGCCGAAGGGTTCCTTGACCTCCTTGTTGTTTGTGCAGCCATACCCATGCCTTGCAATGCCTAGAACTCCGTAATGGCCAGGACGACCGCACAAGTCTCCCACGGTGGTGATCTTCTGGTCAACCGCACGTGGCTGTTTCGGGGTATCCCCACGTAGTAGGTCTGATTCGCGAGGACAGGCCTCGTCTCGAACGCCGTTAACCTTCACGTACTCGAGGACATCTCTTGTAGTGCCTTCCTTATCTGAAGCTGTTGAGACGCGAATTCCCTTTTTTTCTTCAGCAAACATGAGTCGTTCAAGGGAGTTCATGACTTGGGTGAAGCTGCACGGTTGGTACTTCGCTTCTTCTTTGCCCACATCGAGCTCATGGCACAGCTGGACATTGTCGTCCAGCATCCAGATGAAGGGTATTCCGTTGGCCTGCGACCACCGCTGAATGAAATGCCGGGTGTATCCGATTCCCCCTTCTTCCGGAGAGCACCTGGAGCTTGGCGACTCGTCGCTTGGCATGGACATCGGCAATTCCATTATCACGTAGTGATCCCCGAAGTGCGTCCTGTTTATACAGCAATAAGGGCAGAGACCAGTTAGTGCGTGGAAGGAAGGAATGAAAGCTACGGTCTAGAGGGAGGACGGGGCGCTGCATGATTTTTCATCTCCGGCAGCAGCAAAATACTTCGAATCGACGGCCTGCACGGCATAATTTTCGGAAGTTGCGACGACAAATGGGGGTGTACCTGTAGGATTCAAACTGTTCCCGACGGACCACGAGCACTTGAACATTGACCCTGTTCACGGAATCGAAGGGACCAGTCGGCGGGAACGCAAACGATGCTTTCTCGTAAGCTGCACGCCTCCGCGGGGAGACTAACTACACGCGTGTTTCTATCCGGAGTTGGGGTCTCTCTCTCCAGGTTTGAACAAATCAAATTTTCGGGGTAATTTAGCTGCCTCCCTCACGGAGCCTAGAATACAATCGACACCCTCACCGCAGGAGCTCGTCCTGAGTTGGCGTCTGTTCTATAGCCTTCTGGCCTGCAGTTGGCGCCCGCACTGAAGAACGCAATATTCAACGTAATATCAAAACACACGAACTTGAGCACCAATTGTGAGCCCGGTTAACCCACACCACAACCTATGCAGCGGCCATTTGCAGCCTAGCACTAGGAACCAAGAACCCTAGCCTCGGCCGAAGCGAGAGGTTCCTAAGGGCGCACACTAGCTGTACACGTTCATGGCGCGATATATTGTGGCCATGAAAAGGCGATTTCTAAGGTCCTGGTGGGTTCGCAAATGCCAGATGTGCTTGTACTCCGCATAGTGACAACTGCGTTCAACAAGTGACATGGATCTGCCAAAAAGACTCCCCTCAGAAACAGCTAGAAGATGGACTGGTGACGCGGTCAGAAGTCTCAAGTGATTTGCATAGCAGCGAAGGCATTAGCACAAGTGGTGACCGGGTGTGTGGAGGTAAACTGCATACATACGTCAAGCCGCGATGAAAAGGACTTGCTTATTAGAGGGTCGAAACAGGATACTGCGGAACACACATTTACATGGGGAAGGGAACCAAAGGCACCTCACGTGGGAGTGCGTTACATCACGATGCCCTGTGCCCTGTCGTACTTCGCTTTCTTTGGGGCCGTGCTTTGTCTACCCATGCGTCTCTATCGTGTTTTTACCTGGGCCCCACATCCAAACCGTCGAGGGGTTTCGGCAGGGCTTGGGATCGATCCAAGAGTGCCTGCCGTGGGCCTGGGAGGAATCGGTTGAACGACGGCGTAAATATCCATCTCGTCGTTTCCTTGCTGCGGAGCAGCTCCTTTATCCCCCCCTTGAAAGAGTGCGGAGTGGACACGGCAAGGCCTTGAAGCGCGCTGTCTGCACGGTATTGGAAGGGGTGTTTGCTTTCCTTGCTGCCATTCCCTTTGTTCCAGGCCTTCGGAGGCTGCTTCGCCACAAAGTCATCTCCTAACTCGCAAGGGTCTGGGAACAATATTACGTCCGCCGAAAGTGGAGAGCGGGGTACGGTGATGTCAAGCGTGAGAACCACATGAAGGACGCTCAAGTGATTTGTCGTTGCGTGTGAAACATAGGTTTGCATTCTCTGTGGTGAGGCGTTGTCATAAGTCATGAACGGTGCTGTGCTCACTACTGTACATTCCACATATTAACCCCAGGACGAATATGGCCGCGTTTCTCACCTTGGGAGTCGTCCTGGGAGTTGTCCTGGGAGTTGTCCTGATCCGCTTCCCACCGCGCAATCACCCCGTCAAGTCGGCCTCCTGTTTCCGCCAGGTCCGCCGTTCTGATCGACAACGCCGCCCCGTACGAAACTTTTAATTTTGCCAAGCTGTCCTGGCAGGCAGGTGTACATTGACCGCTGCATACGCACAGCTGTACCCCATGATTGGTGTGAAATCTCCCGTCCCAGTCAATCGCCGCTTTTAGGGATGCATACGAAGCCTCAGTTCCTATAGCCTGTCCTTCCGCATCGAACGGGGCTTCTAGACTCTGCTCCAACCCTGCAATGCGCCTTCTGCCCTCCTCACTCTTGATTGTCTCACCCTGCACTTTGTGCACCAACACATTGCGCAGGAACTCCTGGAAGTTGGTTACCCACCCGTCACGCTTGCAACTTTGCACCACGAGATACGCCCGGCTATTCGCGACTCCTGCCGTGTATTTGCCGGCGAAGAGGCTACCATACATGTCGCTCAGGGTTCTCATGTTGGAGAGCGTTCGCCAGTGTGGGAGCAGCCAGCTGACAGCATCCCCAGACGATGCAACGATGGGGAACGGCGGCGGCGGGGTAGCGATAGGACTGGCCGCTCTCTTAAGAATTTTGAGGTAGTGAAGGTACGCCCCCGTCTTGCCAACTTGACACTCCGCTGACAGAACCAGACGGCGCTCGTTTCTTGTGGATGTTTTGTCCCTACCACTGTCGTAGTGACCTTCGTCTGGCCGATACCTACAGTAGTCGTGGAGGTCACCGATTTTTGCCTGCGTGATCGAGGACACAACCGTGAGGGGGGTTGGCCAAGGGCGAGCAATCTACTGTTGAATTGTATTCGACAAAGTACCATTCGAAACGCTGGCGGTGGTGTACGCAGAAACGTCCTCGAGCACAACTACAACCAGGGTAGCAAAGACGAAAAGCGAAATATCTCCTCAGCCTGGAATACTCAACGGCACACGCACTCACTTTCGCCATCGAACCGCGCATATGCTGATCCATACGTGCCATTCGTATACACTTCGAGATGGGCGTATTTGTCTTTCTGTGTTCGTTAATGGCATTGTGGACAATATCCATCACTCTCGTGGTGATGAGCATCGTTGGCAGCCGGAACGCGCTCTCCTCCACACGGACTTTCGGATGCCCCTGAGCCCTGTCCGATAAGATTTCGTCCAGCTCCCACCACGTGTTGGCGACGCCCAAAAACTTTGAAGAGGGGCTTGATACCTTCAGGACGCGCTTGCGATGGAAAGCCTGCGAATCACGATCGATTGGCGGAAGGAATCGAGTTTTAGTCGTGATTATGGCAACCCGCGTAGTTGCAGATGCATGACGCAGGGCAATGTTTGGGTTCTATGCACCCTTGTCGGTAGGGCCCGGTCGACTCCGAGTTAGGGCTGTCTTCACATGATATGGTTCAAATATATGTTTAACAAGGGCACACGAGGACACGAACAATTGGCAAATCGATGGGGAACACCTTCCACCTCGATCACACTCAATTCGGCCCGAGTGATAAATCCCATTGCCCCCTGCCTACGTTTCGCTGTCCAATTCGGTCGATACTCACCTTTTTGCCAAGTGCGATTGCCTGGACGTGTGAACACTCCGTTATTTCGCCACCATCGATTGGCATGAAGGCTTGGTATCGGCAGAGGCGCCCGAGCTCCTGTTCGAAGGTTGCAAAGCTTTGTTCGGCCGTTCGAATTCGCAGGTCGAAGCAGCCAAGCGAGTGCGGGAACGTATCGCCCGTTCTTCCCTTGTCGCACAATATGAGTATCATCGGCACGTTCAGCAGGTCGGCGTAAGAGAGAGACGCTGTACGGCGGCCGCCCCGCAGGTCGTGGCCGGCCTGCAGCTCTTCCAGCCTGTCCTTCAGGGTGTACGTTCCTTCTCCAGCCCCGGCATTTAAGAGATTGAAGTTGTTCAGAAAGTACGGCTCGATGCATGTTGACAGGCTGGTGTTGCCGTCGCCGTTGTCAGACACCACGGAAAACAGCGGACGCATGTCGGGGGACCCGTCATGGATTTCGAGCTTTTCCATCGCTTGGCGCAAGCAGTGCTGCATGCTACGCTGTTCCTCTTTTTCATACACACGCATCACCACCATTTGACCGTGTCCATCTCCCCTGCCGGGCTCGCTACTCACGATACCTTGAAGCAACCGATCCGTCTCATTGAACCAGCTAACTTCGTCACTTGTGCTGTCTGCCACAATGCTTCCATGAAGCTTTTCCTTAAGGATATACTGTAGACACTCCAGGTCAGTTGGCGCCGATTTCGGGTCTTGGTTCTTGAGCTCTCGCTTAGCCGCCAACACATACTTCTGAGGTGGACAAAGGAGGCGTGCGATGACGTTTGTGCAAGCTCAGATCGATAGGTCAAACAAGTCAAGGGTATGCTCGGAGCACATACGTACTTTACAGCGTATTTTTCGTTACCCATGCGACCTCTCAAGTAATTGGAAGAGTGGCAGTGAACAGATACCCGGAACGGGTGCGAGCAGACTATATGTGGTTTGGCCGAAACGTTGTCGATTAAACCTTGCCTGTCTTACTTCCTTCATGACCATCGCGATGGAGCAAGAGTCCTTCTCCGCCATGGCGACAACATCGAAGTCGCAGACCTGATCGAGTTTCTCGCCAAACGTGGTGGCGGAGCGGTCGTCTAATTTCTTGGCTTGTTCGACGGCATTCGTTATCTGCATCGTTCGGCCATTTTCTCGGTACATCGAGAGAAACACGAGAGAGAACAGGTATTCCGCCAAAAGGAGGTGTCCGGCATGGAAAGTCACGCGTCCCTTTTTACCCTTCCCGATTGTCCTCGATCCAAACTGCCGCTTGGCGTGATCCCAAAGTTCGCCAAACACTGGGTCGGACCTGATACGTTGATCCTCTACTGAGCGTCCGCCATGATGCTTGTCTCCATCGCCGATTGTCCATGATGACGAGCCAGAAACGGGTGTGTCGGGAATCACCTCGACAGTTGCGTCAAATCCCAGCATTGCGAGGATGCTTGTTGGGCCGTTTTCCAGCCGAAGATGAAAGTCCTGCTTGGTCTTTCCTAGCGAGATCCAGAAGCGATTACTCGTTCTATCGTACTTGATCTCGATACTTGGCTTCGCCGTCCTTCTTTTGCTAGCGGATGTCAACACCTCATAGCGTTCATCGACGGTGAGTTTTATCTCCGTGGAGAGGGCTTCCGCCACATGTTCGGGGGTGCTGAATGGCTTGTTCTTGACATCAATATCAAAAGTATACATGTTGCCATCGTTTCCTGGGGCACCAGTCAGTTTTCCACGCAAGGTGCTCGCCTTGGGGTCAGCCTTGAATGCCACTGTTGAAAGATAGTTCTCTGAACTGAGAAAAGAATGACGACAAACGGAATCATGACGAGAAGAGTGGCGCACCGCGGTGAGTTACTACATTTTCGTTAGCAATCCATATGTAGTTGAGAAAGAAGAGCGCGCATTCTCAAGGCCTAGTCATCGAGAATGACCGAAGTGTACACATAGGCACAACCCACACCAATCAGCATTTCTGGTTGTCAGTTTTGGATGCCAAGCACAGCGCCAAGTCTACTCAGCACGCCAAGCCCATGCGCTTGGCACGAAACAATCACCTTCTATAGTTGCCCTCATCGAAACGATTGTCCCCTTCATCGTCTTCCGCAAACCAATCAACGACATTGCCCGCTTCACCCGCCTCGACATTCTTAACCTTCACCCGGCTGCCCATGGTCAAGCAGTTGTATGGAGTCGCGCTGGCAGGATGGGGCAAGAGATAAAGGCATAGGAAGCTGCATTTGCCTCAGTAGGATTGGTCATCGCCGCCTTCGAGTTACAAAACGGGTGGTTTGTCAATCGCAAAGATCCAGCTCAACACAGCGAATCCCAGTGGGGCGAGGTCCACCGCAAACAAGTAATGACACTCTGGCGGCGATGACATGTATCACCGAATCCCTCAGAATTCTGTAGTTCCAAGGCAACCGTGGGCCCCAAAGTGCGATTGCGGAGACCAACCACATTCAAAACTCTCTCAAATTCAAGAATGTCAATGGACTTCCGATTGAGAAAAATGAACGGAATGCACCAAGCAGGGAGGATACGGTTCGAAATGGCAAGAGCAGCCTGCCACGTCTTGCGGTGAGATATCCCTTCCAGCGCAGACACAAGACCGATGCGTGAGCATGATATGCTCACGTTCTAAACTTGTCGCGGTTATCCTCAACGGCTTAATTAACGCACGGGCTGGAACATGGAGACCGGCTGAGTGACAGCCCTTTCAACCTCGCCGGCCGGAGAATAACGGGGATACTTCGGCAATTGTTGGGGCGTTTCTGCCTGTACCTGTCTATTCGCCAGACGCTACTTCCAGGTCAGGGAGGTTGTTCCTTGGAAGCCTTGGGAAGGGCGTTCATGTTGCCGAGAGGGCGGGGCCAGGCGAGATCTCGGGACAAGACATGCAGATGCTTTGAGTGGTCGTATTTCTGCTAGAAAAGTCTTATTTCTCGAGAATCCGGCAATACAATACAACCTCACGGAAAATCGGGACCCAAACGCATTGTAAAATCAACTCATTTCACCCGCTCATGCACGGTTCGTACCTGACACCTAGAAGAACGAAGTTGCCGCTGCCATGAAGGCTTTCGTTGTTGACGTACACGTCGTGCGCGTGACCAGCGGTTGGGCTCAAGTGGCACTCATCGGCGATCATGACGAAAAGCTTGTTGTGCTCCGAAAGTGCCCTCTCCTTGAAGTTTTCGAAAATGGGCATGTGCCTGCCCTTCGCTTCATACATAATGACGCATGATTCCACCTTGTCCTGTGACACCCATCCACTTTTCGCCAACCTGTTCATTGTCTGGTGCTGTAACGTTAGAAAACAAGGCGTCAGCAATAAAAATTCAATGCCGCGGTAATCAGAGATGTTCCGATCGCCCAAGACAGCCTGCGTTTTATCGAACAACCGGTCGGCCACCCGCTCCTGGCTCGGCCACACGAAAGACTCATCAACGAAGGGTGGGCGCGGCCTTGACAATGACGCCTGGACAGATCCGATGCCACCGCCACCACGGGTTCCCCCGGTGTCGCTACCGCCGGCGGTCCTGCCCAGATGCGAACAAAAATGCGAGTGAGTTACGAAAAACATTAAAGAACCAAAGTTGCTCGAAGACATGGCTTGTTCCACATGGTTGGGCGGGATTGGGTCTCCATGACATTGCGCGGGCTCGAGCTCATGGACATCCACATACACAAACCCGATGCCATTATGTGGCATCACCTTCAACAAGGATAACTCACCCAACCCTACCACAGTGTAGACATATATATATACACATGCGTATCCTTCGTCTGAACGAACACAGACATGTCGATCGCAGTCGAGGATTCTCCCCCAGTCACCGTACCAGTACTGACTGGTAGGCGAAACGATTCCATAAGATGGGTTTGTAATCCCCCCGGATTCCACTCAGGAGATATAAAGTGGAGGGTCTCTGTCTCAAGCCGCCCTCGTAGGTGTCACCATCGTCAACCCATCTGCAAGTAGAAGAATCGACAAGTCGATTCAAAAGCCAGGATCCGCCCTCGAAGATCGAGCAGCAAGCAAGGCAAACCACTATGCGGGAAATTTCAACCCGTCTAGATGCACCCCCCTTACGCTGCTTTTTAACGTATGATGGTCTTGGCAAAGGTTCCAATCGGTTACGCGTAGTTCCCGCCAACCGTCTAGCCCACGAAATATTCTGCAAATTTCGACGATGAGCCAACCTTTCTTCGCCTCAAGGCTTACCAACAGAAATCGGAGACAGTCTACCTTCGAGCTAGCTCATTTTCTGTTAGTACGAACTCGTGACGTCTTCAAACGTCATAGGTGATCGATCAAATTCCACCACAGCCAATATGTTGGGATTTTCGTAGTCCGTGATTGGGGACTGCGTAAGGAGGTGTCATGGGGGAGGCTAGCTACTCTCCGAATGAAAGACAGACGTGGTGGTAACAGAAGATAACTGCACGTGCCTACGAAGGTTACTATTTTGCACGCGCGTTCGGTTTGGAGTGCTTTCATAATCCTCCTTGCGCTTACCACTCTCTCGTCTCCAAAAATACGGCTATTTGTTGGCAGGCCCTCTCTGTTCCTGGGCGTTTGTTTAAGGAAGGTCATTTGGCTCAAACCTCGTGTTTTGAACGTCATTTCTTCCATCTCCACCATTATTGCCATCCTTTTTTATTGTTCCCTTTCCTCCTCCTTCGTCACTATCAAACGATTTCCCCTCAGTGCAATCACCATCCTCTTTTTCGCCTGCCTCACTCCTGCAGAAGCGTTTTCTGCTTTCAATAGCACTGAGACTGACGCATTTTCACTGGTCAGCCGGTTAGCGCGTCCGAAGCAAGTAACAAAACCACGTACATATTCGCAGTAGCCCCACCGCCGCTTGATCCCCCGCCACCGCCGCGTCGCGAATGTTGTATGAGCTGATTATCGTCATCAGATCCGGTGGCGAATCCCGAGAGGCCGCTCTCCCCGCCCCCGCCGTCGTTCCTGTAAATGCGTATTTGTAGGTTTTGTCGTCCAAGGGCTCAACTGGTGCTGCGGCAGTACGCTTCGTTGGTATAAAAACGGCATCCTGGTGTGGGGGGGGGGGGGGGGGGGGTGTACTCATAGTCGTGCATGCCGTAGTCGTTTGACCATTGACCTCGCATCCCTACAAAGCCGGGACGGAGCACGCCGGGTTCTCACCGGACCAGGCTCTCACATCACCAAGCGCGAAGCGCCGTGAGGTATTTGGCGAGTCGCATGAAGGGTGAGCTGCATCCTGCTAAGGGTGTTCGGCATCTTGTGCTTACTTCCTTGCGTACGGATGACAGCTACGTATGACTTAATTTATTTTCTGGTGCTTTCACTTCCAGAGACAGCTGTAAGCACTGTGTAACTGCCTCGAGGATGCTTGACCATTTTCACACAACGTGGTGCGATCATCCCCCGTTGCGCGGAGTGAGGTTTCTCGACCCCGCACAACATGATCTACTCGACCACCACTATGGTTACCGCCAAAAAAAAAAAACGAGGTAAAAAAAAAACCGGTAACCTGGTTGCCGAGTTCACGAAGTGAATTGGTTTGTTTTACAACGTCGTTGCCAAGCGACGAAAACCCAATCCCGATGGCAAACACCGAGTGGGGGGCTTGTTTTACAACGTCGTTGCCAAGCGACGAAAACCCAAACCCCGATGGCAAACACCGGGGGGGGGCATCCTCGTGTTGGGGGTTGGTATAACGACATTGCGACTTCCCAGACTCGGCAAGAGCAGCAAGTGGCCACAACATGCGACGAAATCGTCTCTGTCGTTGGACAATTCTCCTTCCGTTGTGACATCAAGTCCTAAAGTTGAAAAAGGCACAACAACAGGCCTTTTGCTTGCTCCAGGCCTTCACGGTTGCATTGAATCGTGTTGCAAGGTGGTTAGCGACACAAAGAACAAGGTCTTACCCAATTGCGGTGGGTAGTCATTTTTGCGCCGAATTCGGTTGTATTCGTTATGTATGTGCGGCTCAAGCAAAGGAAATAGCTGTGGATTCACGTCCGGGAGAGGTACATGGACAACAAAGGAGTAATGGCTGACAACAGAGTTTTTCTGCCCTTTGAGGACTTAGGTTTAAGGGCACAAAAACATATGGCGGTGTAGCTAATTGAAGGCCATGCTATGTGCAATGCTATGTCTAATATTCCAGGGCGAACAGGAGCGGAAGGCGATGTTGAGGAAAGCATCGAAGAAAAAACGACAACCGTTTATGCCATGTTCAGGGGAGAGTATGGAGAGCGGGTAGCTGCTGAAGAATTGGGACAACTTCCGAGCCGAACAAAGATCAATATCTCCGATGGAGGATGAGAAGATGCCTGTAAGGCGAGGGACACAACACTTCAATCTTGGCTACGATAGTTCTTTTTCCAGTGGAACTTTTCATGGAAGCGATGGAAACTTGGAAACTTCCACGCACGAAAGTCGTGGAAGTTCTCCGCGGTAACTTCCAATGCTTCTATGGAAACTCAATGGCAGTACCTTTCCGCATGCACGAAACAGCAACGGTGTGTGAGCAAACTTTGTGCATCAGTCAAATACGCTAGATACGTCGTGTTTTAATATATGTCGCGTGCCCATTTGTCAGAACAATGCCGGCAACCGATGCACAATGTCGACGGGTCTAGGCATTGGAAACTTATCTATGAGGTACGATACTCTAGTGACCAGGTAGACAGACGTTGTTGTGCCTTTTACGCCCAATACTCTTGGAAAAAAACGCCAAGCCGGTGTTTAGAGAGATGGCTTCGGTATTGCAATGCCCCGAGCCATCCCTACTGATATCCAAACAAAACGGGCCCGGAGAAACAAGCACCGCAACGCGAAAAAGACGAAAGGTTTCAATGAAACAGCGCACTTCTTTGAAGGGTAACAGGCCAACGTTCTCTCCTACCCGAACGTATGTAGGACGACGACATGGTGGTTGCCAATACTGATGAGAAGGGTTTCGCTCCGGACGTTTGTGCATTGTACGTAATAAATTCTCAACAGGTCCGAGGCCAATCCTTGGTAGCACTGATTACGTACATGTTCCAAGTTCCAAGAACCGGTCGATAGCGATCCGCCTTAGCAGCGCCTGGATCTTGATGGCGACTTCCACCGTAGTTTTCGCAACGACGGATTCCTTGACCTGATGTTGCAATTTTGGCGGAGACCAGGGGAAATCGGGTGCATGATTAGTGAAAGATATTTCGCGAATGGACATTGATCCCCGTACTGCTGCCACCGTAAGTCTCTGCCATGCGGGAACCCTGATGTACGTTTCTGCATTTGGTGACCGCGTCCGTGACATCCGCGGTAAAGCCCACCGTGGACGTCCACAGATGTCCACCAATAATCGACCATGAACGAGTCCAGGCCATGAGGAATTGCCGCTCAAATTCCCAAAAATTCCGTGAGGGCCGCCGTGTGCAGTGAAGTTATATCACGTTGTTTCCACATCTCATCCATGCTACTTCCGTTCGGCGACAACGTGATGCAATGCGGAAAGGTGTGATTCGGCGAATCACCAGGCACAACTGGAGTTCGGGGCTGCATTCATCAATTTGATTCAATTCTCAGTTGATGCCAGTATCATGTGATGTAGTGTCAGAGCCCCGTCCTCGCTGTCTCTCAATGGAATGTGAGGTCCTCGGCGTAGCACACGTCAAACGGGAGAACCTCGTTTTTCATATACTAGTCTATCGAACGGTTCAAAACTTACACCGCTGCCGGCGAGATGGGTCGTACTGTTTCTTCACCAAGCCTGCCTTGCAAAGAAGCAACCGCAATCCGCGCATGTCCAACACTGTGAAGCCCCGTTACTGTCAATAGTGAAGGCAAAAGGGGCCCTTCCACATTGTTATTTCGTTATTGGGGATTTTTGTGGTGTACTACAGATTGTACCCGCACTTCAGAACTTGGCAGTTAGGAACTGCATGCTCAACATTCAAATAATCACAATAACTTGATTCAGCATTCGTGGGTCCGGTGAACCTCAACATCAAAAACATATGGTGACAACTACTGTAGTTGAACATAAGGGAAATAACAACCCCAACCTCTGCCAAACCAGAGCCTCTTACGTGCGGGCGCTATCTGTACGTACTACTCCCGAACTGGGAGTTCAAACTCACCGGAAGCAGGCCAAAGGAATGAAAAGAGGGCGGCCCGGAAGCTGGCGAATGGAATGAAAAGAGGGCGGCCAGGAAAACCAAGCTATCTAACTTCGATAACAAGACACAATATGATACAGTTACTAAAGGCCAAACACGAAAATTCTACCCCAACAATAATACGAAACGATACGTCGGAGGCATACCCCACCAAAGGTCGGGTGATTCCGAAGCAACCCCATACCAACACAACTCCGACACGAGGAGAAAGCATCGAAACTACGCAGTCGCCGACGAATTTTAGCGAGACACCGGAGGTTTCCTGCGAGGGTGAGGGGGTGGCCAGTAAATGGTTCACGAGCAGCATGCTCCGAAGAAAACGAAATCTTCAAGAAACCAAGTCTGTCGCAGGCAAGGAGAACCTCATTTTCCATGTAGCACGAGCCCCAGCAATACCAACGAAAGTTCGGGAGCATTTCTTTGACACTTCATGAAATCTTTGTCCAAGTATTCAGACGAAAGCCAGCACGGAAGAAGAGACAAACTCAAGCAGAAAACACACACATATTGACCGAGTTGATTGGGCAAAGACGAACGAATGGTAAGACCCCACAAAAGGCAAGCCACGAGTTACCAAGAGCGGTTGGAAAGGTGTGAAAAATCGATGGCGGTGGCCAAAATCTAAAAAACATCATAGAAAAAGACGCGAAACATGAAAAATAATGGATCGTTGACAACATCCAGCGATCGACCAAAGCAACACGTTCCGAAAGTGCTTAACAAAAGAGACAGAGAAGAGCACACAAACGGATTATCGACTATTTTCTAGGGCAACACTGGCAACAAGTCGTGTGAAAAAGAGCAGAAAAACATGAAACACCGAGCACGCGCACGGGTTGAAGCGATCCGAGGACGAGATTGCAGATTGCCAGTAAATCACGGTCCATAAATTGTTGGCCACCCATGGATTGACTTGATCAACACGTAGATTAGGACCAGGGGAACACGTCCAATGTGGCTCTTTCGGTGTGTCAAAACCTGGCTGGCTCGATTGACGGAGCGATTGTACGCACACTAGGCATGTAGCAAGTGCACGTCCCAGTCGTTTGGATGTCCTTTGGCGACGACGACGACTACCATTTGTGCCCAATCTACGAAATGGTTGTACGCCTCAAACCACCGTTGGTCCGCGGGAGATAAGATTTCGTTATGAAATTCATTGATCTTCATGATCTTCATGATCTCGGAGAATGAGCTAGAGCATTTTTTCACTATGAGGCCCATAGTGACCCTAGTACCAGACAAGGCAGAACATCGAGATGGGGAGATACAACGCGCTCTACATCCATGAAAGGCCCAGTTATCGGTATCGAAGATGGATGACAAGTATTGTAGTGTTGTCAGTTGGTTTGAGGGCTACAACGGTTCAGGGTTCGGTGAGGTTGCACGGAGTATATTGTGAGGGGTGGTCAATGAATCGGCTATGTCTGGAAAACTGCCTCTCTACCGTTGTTCATGCCCGTTGATGCCCGCCACCAAGGTGAATCATACATTGAAAGACAAACCAGAAGCCTGGCATTGAGATATGTAGCTTGCACGGACGTTTGAGGAGACTACATTAATGACGGTGATGCGGATGAACTCTGTCGGTGTTCGCCATAGCCGTGAGGCATGTTGCTGTTCATTTGCACCCCAAATGCTGTGTTCTCTGCCACAACCAACGATGGACTACACATCAAAGAAGATCGTGTGACATATGGCATGCAAACAAATCGGCGAGAATACCTCACGGGATAATTTTAGTCCCACGGTGATTCCCTAACTTCTTCTCGGCGGACATACCAGAAGTACCAATAGAAACACGATGAACAGACACAGAAGACCTCTGTTTTCTCCTCTACGGTAAAATGTCAGTCAAGGATAAATCGGCTGCACGAGGGTGCTTGTGTCAGTGGACGCAAATCCACATGGGCGCCTGGTCCTTAGGCAGAACCACGGACATGTCCGTTTGACTCGCTTTTCGCAGGGTATTGGCAGATGCTGCAATACTTCTTTGTGCGTTGCGGTCGACTCCGTCCACACACTCGACAAGGCTCTCCCGTCCGGACGGAGCGCATGTGAAGGGTGTACCATCCGGACAGCCACCCGCAGATGTTCTTTGTGGGAGAGAGCAGCGGTCGTTCGAGCCGCACACAACTTCGAAGACCAACGGCGGCATTTCGTCGTGCACTCCTTATAGGAAACAGGTTTAGCACGTGGGCAGATCAACCCACCAATGCACTACAGACGCTATACTCTCGGAGTACTTTTTAGCAGCGCCGATAGTGCAAAAACGCGCCAGTACAACGTCGCGCGTGAGAGGGTGATACGCTCACGGACGGAATCAGCCGCAAGTGTCTTTAGGGGAATAAGCCACAACAGCCCCCCAAGTTTGTTGTCCACAGCAACGAACGGCGTTCTGTGCTTTGCCGTGACACCCACACGCCTTCTGCTTTGTGGTCCTGGGTTGTGGGGATGTATGGACTTCCAGCTCGGCACGGTCAACCTAGACTTACCTCGGCGATTCACGATAAAACATGCGAAAGCATCAGCCGTCCCTCACTGCGACAAGCTTTTGGTCATGTAGAACCGAAAGGACAGTGGTTGCCGAACTGCTTCTGCAGAGGTTTAGCAGGAATTGCGTTGCGGTGGAGGGAGGAGCTCGAGGGCCGGAACTACAGTACAGCTGCACCTCTTCAGCTACGCATATGTACGAACCGTCACACGAGACACGAGCTACCCACATTCGCATGAGGATCTCGGTACGAGAAACAATAGAATATCATTGCAACGTATAGACCCTTCAATCGTCAATCTTCACTCGAGATTGGGGGTGATGAACAGGGGTAGGGGTGTGCCGCGCGTCGTGCGTCAATTTCTTCTGTGGTTGGTTCAGAATCCGAACCCTGCCCCCGGAACCAACCGAACCAGCTTCTCGGAGAGCGAGTACGTAGATAGCATGGTAACATGGTAGCATAGACAAAGGCGTAGATAGCGAGACGATGGCAAGGATCGATCTAAAAGACAGGGTTGCAGGATATCTTCGAATTGTGCCGTCGTTGATATTATTGGGGTCATATTGCGAAGTCCTTGCTCCAATATATATGTTGTCACCGACATGCCCATCATCCTTACCATCTCCGGGCGGACGCCCCTTGATCGGTACAGCCAGTGGGTAGAGCTCAGCTCGTGCTTCCGTATTGTGTAGCGAGTTGAAATTTAAAGCAACCCGCTCTACGTGTGTGCGTCTCTATTACTACTACATTAATCGGTTGTGTGCTAACCGGCTGATCAATCTATATGGAAGATTCTGGGTCTCATCAGTGCGGCAAAAAACGAAGAACAATTCGAAAGGTCTTGTACAGTAGTGCCAGGTGATGGTGCAGCACCAATCTTCAGCTGTGGACACACAGAACACCTTTTTTCTTTTTCCGCTACATTTTCTCCTGCAGCTCCTGCAGCGTTTGCTATGTTTTGTTTCGCAATGAGGGTTCAACGGTCCCTTTCCATCGTCGACCGTGAAGCCCTATCTATATACCGAAAGCATGCCGGTCGCCCCG
The DNA here is from genome assembly GCA_000310025.1 of Ectocarpus siliculosus. NCBI lineage: Eukaryota > Phaeophyceae > Ectocarpales > Ectocarpaceae > Ectocarpus > Ectocarpus siliculosus. Next base: position 6,315,789 of record FN649741.1, read on the forward strand.
GTGGTCTAGTTGGTATCCTCGAAACCTGAGAGGTCAGGTCAGGGGTTCGAATCCCGGCGTAAGCGAACTTTTCTTGCAAAGTGAGTTTTGCTCTCACTTCCGCTCCTGGCCTAGTGGACAGCGCTAGTTCGTGTTTATACAGAGGGAAGAGAGTGCTGAACTCTTCTCGCAATAAAAATCGAAGGCAACGTACCGCAGGAGGAGAGGCTAGCGAGGGGCTCTTCTGTGTGATCACGGGTTGGAGTAAACGGCACTACGGTGCTGTGAGCGCTGATTTGAAGCGAAAAAAAAAAAATTGAGAGATGAGGCACCGATCGGTAAGATATCACCCGTCAGAGAGATCGGACAGGGGAAGCGAGAAAATCAACAACGGGCAAAAATCGATTTCTGCGTCGGTGTCGGAGAGATCCAACTCGGTGCCACCTTTTAACTGCTGCAAAGACGCACACGCAAAGAGTACCTTGTACATTCACGTACCGTCGCGGTTCACGGGTTGAGTCGAACTTGTCTCAACATCATTGGTATCTATCGCAAAGGAAAATGGATACAATGAAGCAAGCACATACACGAGTCGACCCACAGCCTAGAGACGGAACTCCAACTGGCTGCCAAACGTACTGGTACTCATCAACGAAGGCAGCAAAGACTGAGGAAAGAACATCTGCCAACAAGAAGCGGGAGGCAAACCAATAACGTGTGAATCCCTCGTGTGTGGGTCGAATGACGATGGAAAGGTGGATGGCCCACATATGTACGTTCTCCGCAGGCTTATGCTTACAAACCGGCACAACCATTAAACACCCTGCGGCAAGTCATTCAGCCTTAAAAAACATGTTTTCCTCCAGGACGTTGCCAAACCTCAAGGTGTTAAAAGCTCCAAAACAAGCAATTACTCCGTGGGTAAAACCATACACCATCCACTGAAGTCTACCTTCGAACGCATCCGGTATCCCATTTTTCGCTACCCATAAATGATCCCACATATTCTTAGGAACAGTAATTTTCGGGATGTAAACTGGAAAATGAAGCAGACAGCACATACGTGGTGCCAGAAATGAACGTTCGCCAATAGCGCAGCCAATGTCGCGCGCCAAAACGAAGTGAAAAGACAAGCCGCACACCATCTCCACGAGGCGCTGGGTGCATCGTCGCCAATAAAATGGGCGGCAGGAGGACCCACGACTTACACCCACTCGTGGTGGGATCTACTACAGAATATATGCACAAATGTGGTGCCTCGTACTGCTGTGCCCTCTGCCCTCACCCCTAGACCTTGTGTTCATCACCCAAAAACAAAGAACAACTGGAGGTGCGAAACGACGACCAAAGTACCCACAGGTAAACACCTGCTCGCTAGTTGTACTTCCACTACAGCCGATCTCCACAACCGTTGACGGACGAGCGAAACGTTACACACAGTAGGCTTCAGCCATGCCCAAGTAGTCAGCCATGCCCAAATAGTCAGAAATCAAGAGGCACAGTCACTCTATGCCCCCCACACTTATTTCTGCTGGAGGTAACGCGCTAAACCCCCGCCAACGGCAAAGTGTCGTACCTTGGGGGCGGCTGCCGTTGCGGTTGCGCCTGTTGGTACTGCTGCTGCTGCTGCTGCTGCGACGGCAGCTCGGTTGCATATGGTCTCGCCGCAGCAACAGAGGGAGGCCGTAATCCTTCCGGCAGGTCAGCGACAACAGGAACCCCTTTCCCGCCGCCCCCGCCTACGCCACCTTCACTTCCACTGCTGGGGATGCCGTTGCTCTTGTTGGCGAGCATGAGGCTGTGGCAGCACTTGTAGAGGGGGCCGTCCCCCGTGCGCCTCGCGCACAGGCAAAGAGCAACCGTTATTATGACGGCGAGGATCAAGGCCGTCACCCCCACACCGAAAGTCGCCCCGACTTCTGCCTCGTAGCCAGCGTCCCAAAAAGTGTAGTAACCATCGTAGCCGCTGGAGTAGGACGTGCCGTCATCATTCGCTGAAACATCGACATCCATACGCATCCGTGCCCCGCGACCAAAGGCCGAAAGGACATGGACAATTCCGTGTGCGGATAGGGGCGGGGGGGGATCCAAATTGCGTTGAGAGGCAGAACTATGGGGGGGCGAATACACGAAAGAAAACGAGCGCAGCGAAAATCCAGGTGATTGTCATTGGCGTAGCAGCTGCGCTTACTACCCCTCGAGTGCGTGCACGCCGCAGGGAGAAGCGAGGCGTGCAGCAGGGGGTGGAGCCTTGCAAACGCCGACGTACATCTATCCATGGGAGGTCTGGATAGTCATAGAACATGATGGGGCGCGAACAGAACCTTTCAACTCTCCGGCAGGGGGCAACGCAACAAAAAAAAACATGGGGAGGGGGGAGGGGGGAGGGGGGGGCAGCGAGACTATGGATACCACAGACGCAGGAGCCTTGCAACACACAACTCCTGCAGAGAACGCAAACGAACAGAGCCTCAAAGAAACAGATCAGGTATACGGTGAGCAGCCATTGCTAAGTTTGGATGATAACTCACGCAAGTTGTCGAACTCCTGCGCAAGCACGCCAGCCAGCGCCACCGCCACGAGCTGAAACAAGGCATACGTCGCCATGAGCGCACCCCCAACGAACGCCAGGGTCCTGGCCGAGGCGCACTTTCCTGCCTCCGGTCGGAAGAAGGCCAAGGCTAGCAGCAACACGGACACCGAGCATACGATGGTGGCCAATATCTGCATTGCAGTGAAGGCCCGGTCTGCCACACATGTGGGCGAGCGCCACCGAAAGATGAGCGGGGCAAGTGTTCAGAGCGGGGGGGTGGCGAGAAAGGGGACAGTTGCCGAAAATAGTCGGCGTGCAGGTAGTGCAAGACGTCGATGGAGCTTACGTCTTGAGCATGGGGCTGCGTCGGGTGTGCAACGTGCGGTCTACGCCGAGAGTGGCCCAGCGTGTTTGGATCTTCGAGGGGTGGAGCGCTCCTACGGCTTTCAAACATCATTCCAGTCGTCTTTGGTGTCGTTTTCTCCACATCCAAGCGTTTCAGGCCGAACGGATGGATGTACGCCTTGCAACGCGCGACGGGAATAGAACCAAAATCACCGAGGTACATATGGTGCTACAGAGAGCAGTCGAATCCACACGTGTACAGAGATGGCGACGGAACGGAAGAGAAGAGAAGAAACCGCCAAGGACCGTCTGAAATGGAAATGGAGCAAAAGACAGCCACAACAAAAACGAGAGAAGTGAGAAGGGCGCGAAAGAGGCCACATGCACTATTACACACATCGGGGACCCACGAGGGAGCACCCTTTAGCATCAGAAACAAGTACAGCCCCAACTCATCTCACATAGGTCACAGATAGAAACGAGATCCTTCTGCTGGTCGGCGTCGAACATATCGTCGTCGTCACTGTCGTCGAGGTCGTCGCAGATTGTGAGGACGGAGTCTTGCCCTGCAGCGAGCCAATCCCCCTGCCCGTTGTCCTTGATCCACTTGTCATCAGCGGCGGCAGACACCTGGCACGAGCCGAACCAGCAGAAAGAAAGGTCACGCACGTCGTTGCTTTCCTCAGCAACCTATACCCGTTCTGACCTCTCCTCCGTACCACCCCGCACAAATCTACTGTATACCTGTACACCACAACAAAGAGAGCAAAATAATGCGTTGCCAACGACAACATACTCTGCGAGTCTTCCGACTCTCTGCGTGCAACAGCGACGGCACCGTGATCGCACTGTAGGTACACTCCAAAGAATTGCGGCCGTGAAGTGGCATCGGTTGACGAGAAACCCTTGGCAACAACGGTACGAACGTGCATCAAGGATATGTGACACGAAAACGGAGCAATGAACCGGCACATGGAATCATCGCGAACGAATCCTGAACCACCCCTTGTTTCTAAACCTCATACACATCATCAAGCTTCAGGAACAAAAAGCAAGGCTGTGCAGCACCGGCAAGGGCGTGGTTTACAGGGACAGGTGATCAACTGGTATCCCTGCTTCGTTCAGAATTCAAGAGGGAGTCAGCTGTGTGCACACTTGTAGAAACGGCGGGTCGAGAAAGTCATGCCAAAGTTGTCGTCGGTGTCGCTGGTGGTGGTGGTGGTGGTGCTCTTTGTCTTGGCAAAAAGAAAGGTTCTGACCCCTCTCCCCTCTCAACAACACTTCCTCTTCCGTACGCAAAGAAAAATACCCGTGGTTGCTGGGCCCTTGGTGTCTCGCCTCCGGGTGTCGACGTCAATCCCGATCAACCACCTTAATCGACTCAAGCAGAGCGCAAAATTTTGAATCAAAGCAGCTTACCAACCCAACAGCGATATGACTGCTATAGCTGGCCGTTCAATTCTTCGCATAGGCAAGGTTGAAGCGTCGGACAGTGTGCCGTCGGGGAGATTACAGGCAAGCCATTTCCGACAAAACGCAGCGGCCTTCGCAGGGTCAATAAGTATATTACTAGGTAAACGTCTTGGATAAAGAATGCAATCGGGGAAGTTGGGTTAGGGCTAGGGGTAGGGCCTGCTTTCCCCTCCCTGTTCTATTTCCTCAAAAACGTAATTTCTCGCGACGGCGGTCGACAAAAACAGTCGCTGACCCTTCCCCAAACCCTCCCCGTCGTCGACATGTCGAGTACAGTGGGGGCCCCGGTTTAGCGACCCCTATTATGGTAGTCGCGTGTATCGAACATATCTCTGGAGTCCACCTGTTGCGCTGGTGTCACGGCGTGTGCTTCGATGAAAACCAACTCTCCATATGGGCGCATACCATCATGCGTGAATGTGTGCGTCCTTCCGCGGGTGTTGTGTCCTTTGTGTGAGGAAAGAGCGCGGGGTCTCCGCAAAACATTGAAGCGATGGCCGCTATTGCTCCCTGAAAACAGCTCAAAAAGCCGCTATTGTGGGGTATAGCGGTCAATGGCCGCTGAACCGGGGGGCAGCGGTGTCAAGAGATGGGGTCGCCACAGCAGGGCACGTTGCTTAACAGGGGGCCGCTATGCCCCACTGCTGTACCACGAAAGTTCCTCCTGAGGATTTTGGTCAACGGTGACGGTCATCTGTGTAGAAGGTTCTGCGGAGAATCTAAATATTTCTTACGGTGAACTACGAGCTGTACTCCCTCACCGCGAAGATCCACACCAACCAGGACGATGCCGCAATACACCAAAACGTCAGGCGCGGGGTGCACTGAAAGCCCGGTGCACACTCATTTCCCTGCTGCTGCTGGGGCGGCGGCATCGTAACGACCGGCTGCGACATCTTCGCCGCGTGGTGACTGCAGAGGGCATGGGGGGGGGGGGGGGTAGGTCAACATCAATGGCTTACGCAAAGTACGGTGTTGTGTCTTTGAATCATGCACATTTTGCAGACTTCAAGCAGATTGTTCGTGGAGAGGTTGAACGTAGTAAATCGAGTGTCCGCTTCGCTGGAATCATCCGGGTACTCCCTGGGACGGAAAATACCAACCTTAAGAAAAACAACCACAGACGACAGTTCAACAGCAAGTCTGGCTGGAGGGCGGGGGGGCAAACAACACCTAACATAGCGTTGCTAGGGTTATCGCCTAAGCCCAGCAAAGACACAGGGAAGGGCAGTCGCTCTGATGCTGTGCTGTTCGGCCCCCAAAATAATTTTGGGGTATCGCAATGATGATCACTGCACTTCCAGCTCCTTTTGCAAGGCCCACGACCAGGAGAAATTTAGGGTACTTCTGGTATTATCACTCTGGAATATGCCCCTTCTGCAGTAGAGGCGTTGAGTGTGACTGCATAAAACGGCCTAGGGAGATATTCCATTGCCGACACGTGTTTGGGGGCCTTGAGATCATCGCCTACAACATTCAGTCGCTGCTGATGTATGGATCTCTCAACACGTAGGGCATTTCTTAGGTAGTGGCCGGGGGATGAAGAAAACTCTAACGCTAACTAACCCCACACGTGGCAGGCAGCTAAACTGGCGCATGATCACCTCTACAATAGCAGTAGGTCTTCCTGAGATAGGTTCTGGGTTGGCGTTGGTTCGGAAATTCTACAAGGGTAGTTTGGTCGTCCTTGCAGGAAACCTACTGTAGGTCGCTGTTGGGTGGTACATGTCCTTCTAGCAAGCCTGTTTAAGCGGGACTGATTGTATACTCGGGTGCGCGCACGCCGAGTGGGTGTATCTCTTGCTTGCCTTCCCGTGGATGCACTCACACCAACGCGTTTTCCAACCTTTTGTTGCACGCTCTGGCCGGTTTCGCGGTGTGGTATGAAGGGGTGTGCCTGCCTCTCGCCGTTGCCCAAAAAGCAAAAAATGATCACGCCCCCCTTCCATCAGTCCCGCGAAGAAAACTTCCTTCGCCCCATGTGAGCTTGCAGCAATCGATTGTTTTCACAAAAGTTCCCGACCAAAAGGTGCCAAAAAACTTGAACTCTCTTACAACTTGATGCTCCCATAAAAATCTTTGCTAGAGATATTCGGGTGGGGGGGGGGGTACTCATAGTCGTGCATGCCGTAATCGTTAGACCATTGACCTCGCATCCCTACAAGGCCGGGATGGAGCACGCCGGGTTCTCATCGAACCAGGCTCTCACATCACCAAGCGCAAAGCATCGTAAGGTATTCGGCGAGTCGCGTGAAGGGCGCGCTGCATCCTGCTAGGGGTGTTCGGCATCTTGTGCCTACTTCCTTGCGTACGGATGACAGCTGCATATATAATATATATGACTTAATTTATTTTCTGGTGCTTTCACTTCTAGACAGTTATGAGCAATGTGTAAGTGCCTCGAGGAGGCTTGACCAGTTTAACATAACGTGGTGCGATCATCCCCCTCGCGCGGAGTGAGGCCGCACAACATAATCTACTCGACCACCATTCATGGTTACCGCAAAAAAAAAAAAAAGGCAAAAAAAAAAAAAACGGCAACCTGGTTGTCGAACTCACGAAGTGATTTGGCTTGTTTTATAATATCGCTGCCAAGCGACGAAAATCCAACCCCGACGGCAAACACCGGGGGGGGGCACTTTAATTCCTATATATAAAGGGTAGGGGCCCGCGGGCGGGTACAGGTTTTCATCCAGGTACCCACGTGCGCGAGCTATGATCCTCTCTTGCGAGCCCCCAGCAAGACGAGCCAAAATCACGCAATAAACAGCACGCAAGCACATCATCAAGAGAGCACGTTAACCCACTCAAAATATGCGTGAGGGTCCTTCACTATATACATACACGTGTATTGTCATCCTACATGGAGTGTGCGTACATACGGTTTGCTCCAAAGAAACGCAACTTGCCAACAAGAAATTCGCACGAACAAGAGATTAGGGGGAGGTCCATGCAGGTAGCGGGATAACTTGCTCACTTGTACTTTGGTTTTGCACCGCGAATCGAAGGGCAAAACATTCCAGAGAGAGATTTGATCCGCAACCTGCTGCAGCAGGTTTGCGAGGTTATCCGCTAGATAGGGGTCGACCAAAACTAGCAAGCGTAGTGTATGTTGTCCCTCAGATGCATGTCCACACGAGCTGTAGATACCAAATACAGCAAGCTGCACACACCTGATCAACGGTTCATACGCAAACACCCAAAAACACCCATATCTTTCCTTCTGCACCCTCCAAGCATATATGCCTATAGGTCATGCAAGATGGTCCACAACCGTCTTGTTTGTGAGCCTGCTACCCAAAGAGGATGTATCGCCGATTGCTGTAGATCAATATCTAAAAACACGAGTTGGTCAACAACATGATTGCTATTTTGACTCTTATCTCTGCGGATGGAGAGCCGATCCAAAAAGGCCAAACAATGCAACTAACTTTCTTGGATTGCTTATGCATCTCGATCGCCTTTGCCTAAGCGATGTGCGTGCGTTCTCTCCTTGCTATGGGTTTGACCAGATCAGTTAACCCCACAACCCTACGCTTTGGAGAGGCAACAGCAGCACATCCTCTCACAAGTGCTCACCCGTGGTCGAACGCAATGGTTCAGGGTCGGTACCCTTTCTAGGAACATTCCTTGGGAAGGTGCAGCTCGTGCACAGAAACCTAGCTTTTTCACCCTTACGAACCTAGAGCTTGTACCGTACACAGCAACCTAGCCCTTCCACCTCTACGCCGCGGCTTAGGCGTACACGAAGAGCAAACCTGATCCATCGTTCATTGTTCGTGAAAAAATGAGAATGGTTTTCGACCTGTGTACACCTTGGTACACCTGGTACTTGACGCTTGTATGCATACTACTTTGTCACTGCCGAGCCTTGGTTGATAGTAACTCTTTGGGACAAACCGATGTTGAACGTAGCAAGGCTAGGTTCTTCACGCGAGCAAGGCTAGGCTGCTCACCCCACATCTACCCTAACCCTAACCCTAACCCTCACCCACGGCCAAAGCACGGCCTAGCGGCCGCGAACTGGGCGGCACGCGGCTGCGCCGCGTGCTCGGAATGCGGAACGGGGAGAGGGCGCTGGAGAGGAATCGGCCACCAGAACCAACGCCAAACAACGCCCGAATAATCAGAACGCGTTTGTCTTAAAGATCTACTAAATATCTACTATCAATGTGCAAACACCACTCCTGCCGCATGTGTAGTTAGTTGACTGCGAACATGTCGTGTGGGCGTTGATGTACCGGCAAGAGCGATATGCCCGACCCAAAGTAAAATGCCGTGGTGGCTCTACGAACAATGCGGATACACTCGCAACAGAGGTCACGACGACACACATTGTGCTGGCCACATCCCCTTTATCGGCTCCCTTCGCAGCAAACGGCGAAATCGATCGATGTGGTATCTTGTGCTGTACGTTGCGGACGACTATTTCTTCGGCTTCATTTTTTTTCTTCCATCTTTCATCAGGAATCAATTGCAGCGTGTAGCACCAAGCTTCGTACTGCAGCTCTCACCCGGCGACGCTGTCGAAAAGCAGGTACTAGAGCTCCAACGTTCGGTCCTGCAGTAGGGCTGGTCGCGCGTCCGTGCCTGCAAGGTGTGTGTGTGTTGTGTTGTTGCCTTGTTGTTCAACTTCAAAGGCAGAGTGTGCGGTGTGCGGCCCACCGGAGCGACAAAAGTCGGCTCACCTCCCATACATAGGGGTCCAACAAAAAAAAAAAATATTTCGCGCGAAGCGCGAAAAGAAGGGTCGGAGAGAGACATCAAAGCAAGCGTCGTAGATAGATAATAAAGTATGGATGGAGCCTACGCCACCACGTAGGTCACCAGTGCGCACGCTCACACCTCACCCGATACCACCAGTCAGTCAGGGGATGAATGGGAGAGCTGTTTAGCTCTCATCATCATCAGCTCAGCGGCAGCAGTGCAGCTGCTGCTGCTGCTGCTTGCTGTTGCTGCCGGCGCTGCTGCTGCTGCTGTGCATGGGTGCGCACTTGCTTTCTTCGCTTTCGTGTACTAGCAGAGGGCAACAGGCTCGAAAAATTGGGCCCGACCCCTCCCACGACGTGAAAGGGCTCAAAAGTCATGCCGATCACACCCTTGTCAAAAACGCAATTGGATGTGAAGGAACTCCCAAATTCCCAGATATGGTTGCCTCTCTCAGCTCTCCCTGCTGCTGCTTGCTGCTGGCTGTTGGCTGTTGGGCAGTGGTGGTTCGATCCACGGCCAGAACAACGTGCGGTCTACGCCGAGAGTGGCCCAGCGTGATTGGATCTTCGAGGGGTGGAGCGCTCCTACGGCTTTCACACACCATTCCAGTCGTCTATGGTGCCGTTTTCTCCACACGCAAGGGTTGCAGGCCGAACGGATGGATGTACGCCTTGCAACGCGCGACGGGAATAGAACCAAAATCCTCAAGGTACACGGTGTTGTAGAGAGCAGTCGAATCCACGGGTATGCAGAGATGGCGACGGACCGAAAAAGAAGAGAAGAAACCGCCAAGGACCGTCTGAAATGGAAATGGAGCAAAATTTCAGCCACAAGAAAAACGAGAGAAGAAGTGAGAAGGGCGCGAAAGAGGCCACATACATGCACTATTACACACATCATCGGGGACCCACGAGGGAGCACCATTTAGCATCAGAAACAAGTGTACAGCCCCAACTGATCTCACATAGGTCACTCACAGAGAGGAACGAGATCCTTCTGCTGGTCGGCATCGAACATATCGTCGTCGTCACCGTCGTCGAGGTCGTCGCAGATTGTGAGGACGGAGTCCTGCCCTGCAGCGAGCCAATCCCCCTGCCCGTTGTCCTTGATCCACTTGTCATCAGCGGCGGCAGACACCTGGCACGAGCCGAACCAGCAGGAAGAATAACTAAGCGCGTCGTTGATTTCCTCAGTAACCTATACCCGTTCTGACCTCTCCTCCGTACCACCCCGCACAAATCTACTGTATACCTGTACACCACAACAAAGAGAGCAAAATAATGCGTTGCCAACGACAACATGCTCTGCGAGTCTTTCGACTCTCTCGGTGCAACAGCTACGGCACCGTGATCGCACTGTAGGTACACTCCAAAGGATTGTAGCAACGGCCGTGACGTGGCATCGGTTGACGAGAAACCCTTGGCAACAACGGCACGAACATGCATCAAGGCTATGTGACACGAAAACAGAGCAGTGGACCGGCACATGAGATCATCGCGGACGAATCCTGAACCAACGCTTGTTTCTCGACGTCATGCACATCATCAAGCTTCAGGAACAATACCAAGGCCTTGCAGCACCGGCAAGGACGTAGTTTACAGGGACTGAGGTGATCAAAACACTGGAGCCTCTGCCTCGTTCAGAATTCAAGAGGGAGTCAGCTGTGGGTACACTTGTCGAAACGACGGGTCGAGAAAGTCATGCCAAAGTTGTCGTCGGTGCTGGTGGTGGTGGTGGTGGTGGTGGTGGTGCTCTTTGTCTTGGCAAAAAGAAAGGTTATGACCCCTTTCCCCTCTCAACAACAGCACTTCCTCTTCCGTACGCAAAGAGAAATACCCGTGGTTGCTGGGCCATTGGTGTCTCGCCTCCGGGTGTCGACGTCAATCCCGATCAACTACCTTAATCGACTCAAGCAGACCGCAAACCTTAAATCAAAGCAGCTTACCAACCCAACAGCGATATGACTACTGCTATAGCTAGCCGTTCAATTCTTCGCATGGGCAAGGTTGCAGCGCGTCGGACAGTGTGCCGTCGGGGAGATAACAGGCAAGACATTTCCGACAAACCGCAGCAGCCTTCGCACGGTCAGTACATTACTAGGTAAACGTCTTGGATAAAGAATGCAATCGGGGAAGTTGGGTTAGGGATAGGCATTGGGACTGCTTTCCCCTCCCTGTTCTATTTCCTTAAAAGAATAATTTCTCGCGACGGCGGTCCACAAAACGGTCGCTGACCCATCCCCAAACCCTCCCCGTCGTCGACATGTCGAGTACAGTGGGGGGGCCGGTTTAGCGACCCCTATTATGGTAGTCGCGTGTGTCGAATATGCTTCACCAAACATATCTCTGGTGTCCACCTGTTGCGCTAGTGTCACGGCGTGTGCTTCGATGAAAACCAACTCTCCATATGGGCGCACACCATCATGCGTGAATGTATGCGTCCCCCCGCGGGTGTTGTGTCCTTTGTGTGAGGAAAGAGCGCGGGGTCTCCGCAAAAAATTGAAGCGAGGCCGCTATTGCTCCCTGAAAACAGCTCCAAAAGCCGCTATTGTGGGGTATAGCGGTCAATGGCCGCTGAACCGGGGGGCAGCGGTGGGGTCGCCACAGCAGGGCACGTTGCTTAACAGGGGGCCGCTAAGCCCCACTGCGGTACCACTAAAGTTCCTCCTGAGGATTTTGGTCAACGGTGACAGTCATCTGTGAGGAAGGTTCTGCGGAGAACCTAAATATTTCTTACGGTGAACTACGAGCTGTACTCCCTCACCGCGAAGATCCACACCAACCAGGACGATGCCACAATAATACACCAAAACGTCAGGCGCGGGGTGCACTGAAAGCCCGGTGCACACTCATTTCCCTGCTGCTGCTGGGGCGGCGGCATCGTAACGACCGGCTGCGACATCTTCGCCGCGTGGAGACTGCAGAGGGCATGGGGGGGGGGGGGGATAGGTCAACTTCCATAGCTTAGGCAAAGTACGGTGTTGTGTTCGTGACTCATGCACATTTTGCAAATTTCAACCAGATTGTTCGTGGAGAGGTTGAACGTAATGCGAATGTCCGCCTCGCTGGAATCATCCGGGTACTCCCTGGGACGGAAAATACCAAACTCGAGATAAAACAACCACAAACACGGTTGAACTGCAAGTCTGGCTGGAGGGCGGGGGGGCAAACAACACGTAACATAGCGTTGCTAGGCTTATCGCCTGTAGAGAAGGGTAGTCGCTCTGATGCTGTGCTGTTCGGCCCCCAAAAGATTTTTGGGGTATCGGAATGATGATCACTGCACTTCGACTTCTGGCAAGGCCCACAACCAGGACAAAAAATGATGGCGATTGTGGTATTATTACTCTGGAGAATGCCCCTTTGCTGAACGAAACGGCCTACGGAGATATACCTTTGTCAACACGTGTTTGAACGCCTTGGGATCATCGCCAACAAAATTCAGTCGCTGCTGCTGTGTGAACCTCTCAACACGTTAGTCATTTCTTAGGTAGTGGCCGGGGGATGAAGAAAACTCTAGCGCTAACTAACCCCGCACGTGGCAGGCAGCTAAGCTGGCGCAGGATAACCTCTACAATAGCAGTAGGTCTTCCTGAGATAGGTTCTGGTTGGCGTTGGTTCGGAAATTCTACAAGGGTAGGTTAGTGGTCCTTGCAGCAGACCTACGTCGCTGTTGGGTGACAAACGTTCTTCGTGCAAGCCTGTTTAGGCGGGATTGATTTTCAAGTCGGGTGCGCACGCCACGTGGGTGTATCTCTTGCTTGCCTTCCCGTGGATGCACTTCTTCCACCAACGCGTTTCCACGCTTTTGTTGCACGCTCTGGCGGGTTTCGCGGTGTGGTATGAAAGGGTGTGCCTGCTTCTCGCCGTTGCTCAATAAACACAAAATGCTCGTGCCTCCGCCTTCCATCAGTCCCGCGAAGGAAACTTCCTTCGCCCCATAGTGAGCTTGCAATAAAAGATCATTTTTCACAAGAGAAAGTCCCGACCAAAAGTTGCCAAAAACTTGAACTTTCTTGCAACTCTATGCTCCCATAAAAATCTGTGCTAGATGTTCGGAGGGGGGGTAGTATAATTGCTATTTCAAAGAGGGCTCAACGATGAGTTCTGGACGTACTGCTACCCCTCCCCCCCCCCCGGCCATGTTTTCGGGCGTTTAATCCAGGTTGTTCAATGCGTTTATTGTAAGTATAGGATTTAGTATCGTAATAGGAAAGTCTACATATTCCTTTTTGTATAGGCGTTAGTATCGTAGTATAACAACCACATATACTAAGACGTGTGTTTGGGATTATGTGTTGACCAATACAAACGTATCACAACACCTACTAGTATCAGAAGGTGTGTAGTTTAGGCCTACCCAGGCTGCATCCTATACAATAGAGTATATATGTTATACTGTTCCACACTAAATCCTAGTTGAAGTGCCAAATACGGTAGATAACAGACCCCCCCCTCCCCCCTGATCCAGTTTGTGGCAGTGCGTCCATAATTCGGGTACCCATGTGCGCGAGATATGATCCTCTCTTGCGAGCTCCCAGCAAGTCGAGCTTGGACGATCCAAAATCACACAACAGGGTACGCACGCACATCAAGAGAACACGTTAACCCGCTCAAAGTATGTGTGAAAGGTCGTCACTATGTGGTGCAGTAGCACACGATGTGTCATCCATACATGGAGTGTATGCGGTTTGCTCGAAGTCGGCTCTACTCTCTACTCCCTACTCCCCAAAGACACGCAACTTGTCAACAAAACACTCGGACAAAAAACAGGGGGGGGAGGGTCCGTGCAGGTAGCGGGATAACTTGCTCATATTGATGTACTTTGGTTGTGCACCGCAAATGGAAGGGCAAAATATTCCAGAGAGGGAATCGAACCCACAACCTGCGGCAGCAGGATTGCGAGGTTATCCATTAGATAGGGGCTTTCCAAAACTAGCAAGCTCAAGAGCAAATTGTGTTGTCCCTAAGATGCGTGCATGTCCACACAAGCTAGAATACCAAATACAGCAAGCTGCACACACCTGATCACCGGTTCACACACTAACACCCATCCATATACTTCCTCCTGCACCCTCCAAGCATGTATGCTTATAGGCCTTGCAAGATGGCTAACAACCGTCTTGTTTGTGAGCCTGCTACCCAAAAAGGAGGTATCACCGATTGCTGTAGACCTCAGGGTGGGTCTTAACGTCCCTTCTCGGGACAGGGAACAGGGAACAGGGAACTCGGAAACATTGTCTGATTGGCTGGCCACACAAAATATATTTCCTGGAAATGTGGAGACCACCTTCATAAAGGTACAATCTCCCCAACGTCTGTCGAGGACGATTCCCTCCTGTCACAATGGCGTCGACGAAGAGATTTGGAAACAAGAGTTTATAAATATTTAGGAAACATAAATACAAAAGCAGAAAGACTGTACCCATTCGAGATAAGACCACAGTCGAATGGGATGTGTTGCAGTCTTTACAGTGAATGGAGGAGAAATGCCACACACGTTCCCTGTTTGAGGTACTGCTGTAGTTACGCCGCACAAATCATTTTACTCCCTCGGGAGTTAAAATTAGCCAACAGACCATGGGGAACGTGGCACACGGGCTCTTCGGTGGCCATTGAGGACGTGGTGGGAAGTGTGTGATCACTCTCGGGCATGTGGCTGCCACAGGTGCTACAAGCTACCAGTTCAAGCCGTATTGGCATTGCCACCATCATCAGGTGTCTTGCATGCAAAAAAAAGGCGGCGGATGCTTGTGTAGCGGTTGTTGTATCAAGGGTATCCGTGAAAATAATTTCAAGACACATACAACAGGCCTACTATTCGAATATCGGGGTCATTTGGGGGGGGGGGGGGGGCGTACTCATTTGTTGCTTGCCGTAGTCATTTGACCATTGACCACGCGTCCCTTTCGAGACGGAGCACCGTTCCTACACCTACTAGAGACACCACCAACATTTGGGAGCTCTTTACGTTTCTGCCACAAACTCCATAAAAATTTCTTGCACATCTTATCCCCGTCCTCTAGGGCCTCTTGTGCCCACCATCTATCCCCAATTATCGCGATCGTTTTTTCGCTGTTGTCTAATTTACCAAACTTGTCCATGTCACACCCTCTCTGTCTCATTTCCTCCTCGAGATCCTCTCTTTCCTTCCTGTACAACTCACACTCCCCAACTATGTGGGGTCTACTCTCCTCCGATTTGCCACATGGACATGTGTGTCTATCCTCCTCTTCCTCTCTCCTACGGCTGGTATACCTCTTCCTCCGTTCTGGCAAGTCCAGATCGCCTACTCGAAATTGCAATTTCAGCTTTTTCGCATAGTCCATGGGGCCGTCCAAGTACTTCTTCATCCCTATCCCTTCTTTCAACTTCCCGTATATCTCCAAGTGGTCTTCGCTTCGTACCTTCTTGCGAAGGGTTGTCTCCTCCCTACTCTCTAGCATCTCCTTGACTTTCGTCTTGAACCCCCCCGAACCCTTCCGTGTCCAACGTCTCCTCCTCGTCTCCTATCTCCTTCCAAACCTTCTCTACCACCTTGTCCCATCTGATTCCCTTCTTCCCTGGAGTCGCTTTTCCCCAAGCTGCCTCGTCAACCATGGCTGGTAGTCTATCGTCCGACATTCTACTTACCTTGTACTGCCACTTCAACTTCTGCATGTCTCTCTTTGTTTTAAGAGAGTACATTCCCAATTCTGCTCTCAATACAGTGTTGCTCGTTGTGCTTGAACATCCTAGTATTTTCTTGGCCGCTGCCATCTGCAAGGTTTCCAGCTGCTTGACGGCCTTTTCGTTACCTTCCCATATGGCT
>FN649741.1:6336175-6349962 GCA_000310025.1 Ectocarpus siliculosus
GGACGGAGCACGCCGGGTTCTCACCGGACCAGGCTCTCACATCACCAAGCGCGAAGCGCCGTGAGGTATTCGGCGAGTCGCATGAAGGGTGCGCTGCATCCTGCTAAGGGTGTTTGGCATCTTATGCTTACTTCCTTGCGTACGAATGACAGCTGCGTATGACTTAATTTATTTTCTGGCGCTTTGACTTCCAGAGACAGTTGTAAGCGCTTTGTATCTGCCTCGAGGGTGCTTGGCCAATTTAACACAACGTGCGATCATCCCCTTTGCGCGGAGTGAGGGTTCTCGATCCCGCACAACATAATCTACTCGACCACCACTATGGTTACCGCAAAAAAAAAAAAACATAGGCAAAAAAGAAAAAGCGGTAACCTGGTTGCGGAGCTCACGAAGTGAATCGGCTTGTTTTACAATATCGCTGCCAAGCGACGAAAACCCAACCCCGATGGCAAACACCGGGGGGGCGGCTTGTTTTACAACGTCGTTGCCAAGCGACGAAAACCCAACCCCGATGGCAAGCACCGGGGGGGGGGGAGGGGGGGCTATGTGTCCAGAAACGTTTTTCACGTATACCCTTGCTTGAGCAAACATAAACTGCGTGTTCTGTCGTGGCCGGAATTTTGGAAAATACCAGGGTATTCGTCGGGAATTCTCCCGACGTGTTTTACGCCCACGGTAGGCGGATCCGGTAATTGGCGGTATACCGCCGAAATTCGCGTTACCGCCTACCGCCGAAGGCGGTACCGCCGAAAAAGCAGATACCGCCTACCGCCAAAAAACTACCGCCGTATTTCGAACCGCCAAAAAACTACCGCCATTTTACGCGATAACGGATACCGCCAAAAAACTACCGCCGTCTTGTGTACCGCCAAAAAAACACCGCCATATTGGCTACCGCCAAAGCTATACCGCCATATTGGCTACCGCCAAAATAGTACCGCCACATTGGACACCGCCACAAAGGTACCGGCAAAAGGTCAGTGTTGGTTAGACTGTTCAACAGGATGATCACCTGATGGGAAGAACTGGAGTTCAATTCTCGCCAATGTCTTTTTTTTTTCGATTCATCTGGAGTTCATTTTTTATTTTTTTGTTCCTCTTCGGTAGAACCTCGATGGTGTGCACTGTGCGCTGTCGCATGGACCACAGCAGCAGCAATGTAGATGCACACACGCACCCACCGCGCAGCGCGTGTGATGCAACAGAATGATGAGCAATTTATCCGGGAGTGTTAGTGCTTCTTCTAATAGTGCGGAGGCTGCGAATGCTGGTGTTGCTGATTCGGGGACGCCTTCTTCTGGCAATTCGGTGGTTGCCATCAAACGATTCGGTGGTTGCTGAAGAAGAAGAGGAGGTGGTGTTGCAACCCCCACTACCCCAGCCTGAAGCCACGATTCCCTTTGCTGCTGTAGACACTTGTCTTAGCGTTTTTACGTTTTTACTGTCCTTGGTTGTTCTGATGGTTGGTCTGATATTTACAAAAAAAATGATCAACATGCCTACACCATCCGGTGATGATATGTGATTTTGTGATTTTGTGTCTCAGCCTCTTATGCTTCTGTCGTCTTTCGTATTGCAGAAGGCTGGTCAATTTACGATACTTCGAAGTGTACAATTTAAATGTAGTCGCTTTGTCTACATACATTGCGTGCTTTGCATTTCTGGGGTGACATGGTGGGGAAGAACACAAGAATATACTCCGGAGTTGTCAGAAAAGATATGCACCTAGTCTCGCCCGAAAACGACTACAAATAACGGAACACCGCTTCTGTAACATAACTTGTGCCGGACAGACAATTGCGAACCGCCGGCGGCGTTCCCGACATTATTCGCGTTACCGGCAACCGCCGAAGGCGATACCGCCGAATAAGCAGATACCGGCAACCGCCGAAGGCGGTACCGCCGAAAAACCAGATACCGCCTCCCGCCAAAAAACTACCGCCGCCGTATTTCATACCGCCGAAACTGTTACCGCCCAAAAAAACGCTACGGAGGAATACCCTGGAAAATACAGCATCGGGTTAAGCCTTACAATAAAATGATCTCAAGCGCAAATTATTTTTCCTTGGGCTGTGGGCCGTCTCTCCTTTCCTGGACCTGGACCATCTCGGATCTCGATCCCGATCGCCGTGCCAATCGATCGTGTCCAGCTTCATGGTAACTTTTCGAATTTCTTCCCCCTCCGGTGGGGCGGGGGGGGGGGGGACTATGTGTCCAGAAACGATTTGAACGTTACCCTTGGTTGTATGCATATGGGGGAAGAGAAAGTGTCGAAGACACGGCAAGCTGCCGATGACCATAACTCGAATTGCAAGCCTTCCAGAGCACTCTCGAAAGTGCGGATTGAATAATGAGGACCACCTGTTCCAGCCGATACCTAGCGCATGTGTTTGATGTGCGCTCGCCAACAGGTCCCTTCAAAACCTACACCACCTCCTGCTTCCTCTACCCCCCACTCGTCTTTCTGCATCTAATGGTTGTATTTGTTGCCTTTGAGGACCTGCGGGCCGCACGCGCGCCAGACACGCGCACTGAACTGTTCCGTGTTCCCGGGAAATGCGATGTGTGTTAAGGCCGCACTGGGGATCGCAGTACTTCCTCTTCGAAAAAGCAGGAAACGCCTGGAAACGCCTGCATATCTCGGTTTTCCAAAGTCTAACTCCAGTACGAAACTACCATCGTAAATTAACCGTCCGCAGCGGTCGCTTGTGTACAATGTTAGTAGCTGAGGTTGTATCCCTTGCGATACACTACAGACTAGCGGTCCGCGATTTTCCAAACGATCCTTCTATCATCGAGTTCGGTGAGCTACAAGCTAGATTTTTGAAGCTGCTGTGCGGTCCAATTTTGAAACGCTTCAAGCACACGGTGAACACGAATCACCGCCTATGTGAGTGTATGGGGCCGCGAACTTCAGCGCAGCTCTTCCCTCACATATCCAGCTGGTCGCCATTGTCCATTTGAATGTCCAGGGTCATGTATATGCATTTCCAGCCTTTAGGCAAAGGTGCTTGAAGCGTTTCAAAATTGGACCGCATAGCAGCTTCAATAATCTGGCTTGTAGCTCACCGAACTCGATGATGATAGAAGGATCGTTTGGAAAATCGCGGACCGCTAGTCTGTAGTGTATCGAAAGGGCTACAATCTCAGCTGCTAACATTGTCCACAAGCGACCGCTGCGGACGGTTAATTTACGATGGTAGTTTCGTACTGCAGTTAGACTTTGGAAAACCGAGATATGCAGGCGTTTCCTGGATTTTTCAGAGGAGGTACTGCGATCCCCAGTGCGCCCTTAAGACCCAACGACACGGAACATGGAACAGGGAATTCCGAGTTCCATGTTCCCTGTTCCCTGTTTGGTCTAGACTGCATATACGCCCTCAGACATACACGCCCTCAGTATCTAAAAAAACGAGTTGGTGAACAACATGATTGCTATTTTGACTCCGTGAATGGAAAGCCGATCCAAAAAGGCCAAACAATGCAACTCTCTTGGGTTGCGTTGACTATCTATGCATCCCGATCGTCTTTGCCTAAGCGATGTGCGTGCGTTCTCTCCTTGCCATGGGTTTGACCAGATCAGTTAGCCCCACGCTTTGGAGAGGCAACAGCAGCATATTTTCCCACAAGTGCTCACCTGCTCACCCGTGGTCGAACGCAGTGAATGGTTGACGGTCGGAATACCCTTTCTAGGAACATTCCTTGGGAAGGTGCAGCTCGTGCACAGCAACCTAGCTTTTCACCCTTACGAACCTAGCGCTTGTACCGTACACAGCAACCTAGCCCTTACCACCTCTTACGCCGCGGCTTAGGCGCACACGAAGAGCACCTGATCCATCGTTCATCGTTGGTGAAAAAAAAATAGGTTTACGACCTGTGTACTGAAAAATGACGCCGGGTACTTGACGCTTGTATGCATCCTTTTGTATGTAGTTGAGCGAACATGTCGTGGTGGCGTCGATGTACCGGCAAGAGCGATATGCCCGACCTAAAGTAAAATGCCGTGGTGGCTCTACGAACAATACGGATACACTCGCAACAGAGGTCACGACGACACACATTGTGCTGGCCACATCCCCTTGATCGGTTCCCTTCGCAGCAAACGGCGAAATCGATCGGTGTGTTACATATCTATTACCTATATCTATTGCATACGAGTAGTTTTTTCGGCTCTAAAATATCTTCCATCAATTGACCCCAAGCTTCGTACTGCAGCTCTCACCCAGCGACGCTGTCGAAAAGCAGGTGCTGGAGCTCCAACGTTTGGTCCTGCAGTAGGGCTGGTCGCGCGTCCGTGCCTGCAAGGTGGGTGGGTGGTGTGTTGTTGCCTTGTGACAATTCAACTTCAAAGGCAGAGTGTGCGGTGTGCGGCCCACCGGAGCGACAAAAGTCATGCCGATCACACCCTTGTCAAAAACGCAATTGGATGTGAAGGAACTCCCAAATTCCCAGATATGGTTTCCTCTCTCAGCTCTCCCTGCTGCTGCTTGCTGCTGGCTGTTGGCTGTTGGGCAGTGGTGGTTCGATCCACGGCCAGAGGGGGTCCACGATGTCAAGGGTCTTCGTGTTGCTGTGTTTTCTTCTGCCAGCTGGAGTGCATACCTTCGTGGGCCATCACCATGTCGTGATCGGGAGAAGAACAGCGAGGTGCCGATCGATGCTCATGATTTCGCGTGACGGCAGTGTGTGTAGCATGATCTCCTCTCTGTTGATGGTGTTGACGGGTACAGCAGTACTGCTGTAGCTGCTGCACGCCAGCCCCTCTCCTTTCGAAAGGAGCTTGTTAGGCCTGTCTACCATCCCAGCTTCTTTGTCCTGTGTCTTCCGGCCTGATTCCTGCGGTTACCGCTGTGTTCAACTCCATGGCCGCGCGAAGAAGGTTCCGTACCATGCTACAGCCACCGCATTCCTTGCCGTGCTTCACGCGACCCAACCAGGAAACCACAGTCTAGGCTAGACTACGGCTGTCATAGAGCAAACAGGGTACTCTGTACAGTGCAGTGTAGTGCTTGTGTACCACACAAGTTTCCTTTACAATGTCGGTGATCTGCCGCTGTGGCGTGGCTGCATGTGAAGAAGGCACAACCAAACAACTCCAAGCAATCGCAGTGTATCGTACCATACTGGTAGGAATCGGTCAACGTAGTTCATGCACCAGCAACATGGTCTAAATACTACTGTGTACTCCGCCGATGGGTATCTACATTCAATTTGTACCCCATCATACACCGACATTGTATCGGGCAAAGCGTACTTGTGACGATGCAGGATCCCAAGCGATATGTATTTCGCGTGTGTTTCCATGTTCCATGCTCCCGGCAGCACCCTCGTGCTTCTTCCTCGTTCCCTTTTCAAGAGCATCCTCGTGGTGTGCTCCGTTCTTCTACATGTACTCGGATTATGCATGTCAGTTGTATGTACTTCCTCTCATCCCGTGTTTGTGCCAACAGTACTCAGGGTCAGTGCAGAGCAGACACCGCCCAGCGTACCTAAAATGAAAACGTCTGAAACCTCCAAAACCGTCCCATGTGCCCCGGCGGCAGCAGCGGCAGCGACATCACGCAACAGGCACCATCAGCAGCATGGACTCAAGCGGCCACGCCACCACCACCAGCAACTAGATGCTGCACGGAGCTGCGCATGGCCTCATCCAAGTCGAAACGGTCGAAGAAGGCAAGAACAGCACCAGCTGGACCGACTGCGGCTGCGACCGTTTCTCGGGACGAAGATCTCGCCGGCTTCCTGCACTGGGCGGGCGAGGAGATAGGAGTCAAGGCTCCCAAACTCAAGGGAAGTTTCGTCGATGGGTTGCGCGGTAAGTGCCGGCCGGTTTGTGTCGATGGGTTGCGTGGGGAGTGCACGGCCGATTTGCGCCCCCGGTATCTGCTTGATACCCCTTTTCCGGCGTCACAACACGCGCCCTTTTAATGGCGTGCCGGCCGGATTTTGTCGATGGAGTGCAGGTGGTGAGGGCAAAGGAGTGCCCGACTGTTTTGCGCCCAGTACCACTACCTGATCCCCGCCTTTCCGACATTGCATCGCTCGCCCTTTCGATGACCACACGCAATCGGCGAGCAACAGCCCGACGGGTTGTTCCGCCCTCTGTGCATGCGCACATGTTGTATTCTGGGAGTTATTGAAAGTGGTGGCAGTCTGCATGCTTCATTAGCCCCAGCCTATCCACGGGGCTGACGGCAGTCCACCGCCGGCGGCGGCCTCTACACAAACGGGAGTTTGAAAGGAACATCCGCGGATAGATCGTGGGAGACCTCGCATGCAGCTTTTTGCCAGTTGTTGAAAAGGTGGCTCGACACGTTTCAGCTTCTCCTTGTGTATTCGATACACTGCCGGTTTAGTCGGCTCCTTCCTTTTCCCCTTCTGGTGATCGCGCCCTGCGTATGGTGTTCGTGGTGTAGCTAGCTGTCGCGCCCGAATGCGTCGTTTTGGTTCTGCGGCCGATACCCCACAGCAGGACCGCGTCTCAATCTCCGATGTCCCTCAATGCCCGAACCAAAGTTATTTTTCCCGTGCTGGCGGCGTCGCCTTCCCCGTGCTGCTGCTTCTGTGCCCGCAGGGCTGGTCGCGACCCAGAACATCGCGAAGAACGACGAGATGGTAGTTGTTCCCAGCGAGTCAGCGCTGGTCACCACGACTGACCAGCTCTGCCCGTTCCCCGAATGGGTCAGCAAGGACTTCTGGGCCAGTAGTCCATGGTGCGTGCCGCATTGCGAGGGGGGGATGGGGTTGGACCATGCTGGATATCCGTTTTGTTGTTGTTGCTGTTAGTGGTGGTGGTGATGTTTGATTGCTGTTGCTGTTGTGATGGCCGTTTTTGTCCCCTTGTTGCGTTTCGTTTGAATAATGATCCGATGGTACTAGCCGCGTGCCTCTATTGGGTTTGACTCGCGGCGAGCATTCGGCACCGCGCCTTTCATGGCGTCGCGAGATGCACGCTGCACGGAAAAAATGCCCGCCTTCCTCCATGTGACGAAACAACCCAAGGCGTTAGTCGAGCATCGCGGAACGGTTCACTCGAAAACGGTCCTGGACGTTTCGCAACTAGCACATACGATTTGTTTTCGCGTAGGCACTGTTGTTGTTGCAGCGTTTAGACGCGTGTACTGTTCTGTGGCAATTGAAAACCATTCCTTTACTCCGATATTTGTTTTTATTGTTTCGGAAACAGTAACATCTCCGTGTTTGACGAGTCAACTCCTCTCCTCGACGGCCCGGGTCCGTGTTCTTTTGCTTTTGCAACGTTGCGTTTTGCTTTACTGCACGCCGCAGGCAAGTCAGGCTGGCCCTCCTGTTGCTGCGCGAGAAACAGAAGGGGGCGGCATCCGAGCTAGAACCTTGGTGAGAAGAGTGATAACAAATATTGCGACAAGCAGTGAGGACTCTCAACGCAACTCCCCGCTCGGCCTACCCCGTTTGAAAACCCGCCGCCGTTCTAGAAGCGAGAATTGTACCGGTGCATCGCACCGGGGTGTACCATGCCCGCGTCAGACACCACTCTCGGACATGCACAAAGGCAGCCGTTCACAAGTGACTTTGCTTCTTGTCGTTATTTTTCTATTTTTTGTTGTTAGGATTTCCCGCCTCCCCGAGTCCTTCGGAACTCCGGTATCGTGGTCGGCCGCCGAGCTGTCGGAGCTGCAGTACCCTCACCTCGAGGCGGTGGCGAGGGAGCAGCGGGAGGAGTGGAAAGGTTACTACTCGTCTCTGATGGCGTCGAGCCCGGGTTGCGGGGTGGCGGAGGAGGAGCTGTCGTGGGCGATCGGGGTGGCGTACAGCAGGGCCTTCAGGCGAGTCTCTCCAGACGATGCATGGCTTGAGGCTGTGTCCTCCACGTTTTTTTTTCAATACATGCGGTAGTATCTCCTTGGCACAACAACCTGGCCTATTGGCAAAAATTCAGGGACCTTCCCCCAATAGCGCGGCTCTGGTAAGTTTTGTCTGTCACTTTGCAGGTACCTGTTTATCGCCGGTTTGTGCCCCGAAAATACACGGGCACTATGCCGGAACGGCAATTTTCAAGGTATTGAGAATTGCGTGAAAATTCAAGTGTGTGCCCGCCGACAACACCGACACAATACCGGGCACCGGCGCGATTCAACCGGCACTAATCAGGGCCTCTACAAATACCGTACCGCGATATACCGGGACCACTATTGCTGCATGCGCCCGTGTTTTTGGGCCCTCTCGGTTTCGGTAGTGTTTCTATGGGGAACAGCATGTGCCGTGGTCGGTTCATGCGCCGTCACTTGGCGACGAGAAAAGCAAAGTTGAAAACGTCGAGCCCGCGCGCGGAGGCTCGATGCCCCGAATACTGTTAGGCTTCCAGGTGCGCAGGATGTGCGTGAGACAGATCGAGACTCGTTGTCGATGTAGGGGAAGGGGACACCTTAGCTCCACCCCCGACTTTCACTCTCTTGCTTTTTTTTCACTGGTGTTTTTTTTTAATTCCCCCGTGCTACGGATAACGACAATTTCCCATCACTTCACGAGAATCAGATCACATATGAATGTCTCACCAACGCTTGTCCTTTCCTTTCTATCCCCAATGTTCCTATCGCCTCTGGTCGTGCCTGTTGCAACAACTCCAGCGGCCCGTATGAAGGGCGGGGCCCCAAGGAGCGCCTGGCGGAGGTGGCGTTTGTGACGGCGCTGGCGGGAGGCTCTCTCGCCCTGGGGCTAGGCACACCCGACCAGGTGGCGAACGGGGCTTTCGCGGTGTTGCTCAGCATACCCTTGAGGTGATTCTTCTTCTTGTTCGTGTTGTTGTGTTTTTGAGTCTGCATCGACCGCGCTGAGCAATGAAAAGACATCATCAGTCTTTGCAGCGGGATAGTTGACGCGAACACGCTTTGTAGTCACAGGAGGGGCGCAGGAGTTGGACGAAAGCTTGCTGCTTCTCGAGTACAAAGAGTATGTGTGTGTTCGTTTGCGGAGGGGCGCAGGAGTTGGACGAAAGCTTGCTGCTTCTCGAGTACAAAGAGTATGTGTGTGTTCGTTTGCGGAGGGGCGCAGGAGTTGGACGAAAGCTTGCTGCTTCTCGAGTACAAAGAGTATGTGTGTGTTCGTTTGCGGGTGCTAAGACATGTTGTAGCTTCGGGTGAAGCGTCGTGTGTTCGCTCTTGTGGGCATCGGCATCGTCCAAACTCAGCCCTCGTTGCGGTGGTCGCCACGAAGGATACGCAACAGCGGTCAGGGGCTTTGTCCGTCGATTCGCCGACATTTTCTTCTCGTACACCGAATCCACTGCTGTTTTGTGTTTCACTTGCCCCTTTGCACCACCCTCGCATTATGGCATGGTTGCCTGTCGTGCTTGCTGCGGTTGTGTGTGACTGCTCTGTGCCGAATTCTCCATCCTCGTTTTCGCTTTCCCTGAGCTCGTCAACCAGGTTACCGCTTTTTTTTTGCCTTTTTTTTTTTGCGGTAACCATGAATGGTGGTCGAGTAGATAATGTTGTGCGGGGTCGAGAACCCTCACTCCGCGCAAAGGGGGGTCATCGCACCACGTTGTGTTAAATTGGTCAAGCACCCTCGAGGCAGTTACACAGTGCCTACAACTGCCTCTGGAAGTCAAAGCACAAAAAAAACATTTAGTCATACGCAGCTGTCATCCGTACGGAAGGAAGGAAGCACAACATGCCGAACACCCTTAGCAGGATGCAGCGCACCCTTCATGCGACTCGCCGAATACCTCACGGCGCTTCGCGCTTGGTGATGTGAGAGCCTGGTCCGGTGAGAACCCGGCGTGCTCCGTCCCGGCTTTGTAGGGATGCGAGGTCAATGGTCTAACGACTACGGCATGCACGACTATGAGTACACACACCCTACTCTCTCTCTCTGTCTCTCTCTCGTTGCCACCGCTTCTCTCCGTCTTGACTTTCCTCTTCTCTCCCCCTGCCTTCGCTCTCCCCACACCCTCACACACGAAACCGTTTCGCATTCGCGGGACATGAATGCCGCTTCCAACCCCCAGAGACTTCTTTATGACGAAGCTGGTTCAGCTGAAGAGGTACGCGCTGACGCCGGTGGTTGACCTTATCAACCACCAGAGCGGGATTGACAGCGACGTCTCCTACAACTACTTCTACGGCTACTTCGCGGTCACCACTCAGGTTGGTAGATGCCCAGGGAGGGCAGGCAGGGGGTCCCGTATAATCGCTTGCTAGGGTGTGCGCATGTTTTCGGGGAGTAATCCTGCTATTGATTGGCGGTCACCACTCAGCTCTGTTTTTTTTTCGTGGCTTTTGTAGATGTCGTGGGGGGGAACGTCCGTTGGCGTAATGTCTCAGCTCCTCCTCCTTCAGCCTTCCTAACCTGCCCGGTGTCCCTTGTTTGTCGTTTCATCACACGTTATATTTTGTTTTGCCTTGCTTCCTTTGGGGACTCGCGTTTCCACCCTACTTTCAGAGGGGGTGGACGGCCGGGGAGCAGGTGCTCATCAGCTACGGGCCGCGGTCCAACGACCACCTGCTCCGACGCTACGGGTTCGTGGAGCAAGACAACCCCAACGACGTCTACCGCATCACTGGGCTTATCGACAAGGTGGGGGGGGCTCATCATCTCGCTCCTGTTGCACATGCATCCTGCCGAAGTCTTCGTTGCTGCCGCGAAGTCCCCGCGCGAGAAAGCTGCGCGGGCAGGCAGCGCTCGTTTTGTTTTGGGCGACGGTTTTGAAGGGAAACGATCACCTTGGTGATGACAAGGGCCTGTGTTGCTTGGTGCAGCCGTGAAGCCGATCCGCCGCCGGGTTGCTGTTCGGTAGGCGGCCTTAGCCTATGGTTGGTCTCACGAACGGAAGACGTTGCTCGCTGGCGTGCAAGCCCATCTCACCAAGTTGGTGGGAGTAGACCCGACGCAAGACATACCTATATACTGATCCCTTCGCCGAACATCACGCCCGGTATAACTGCCTTGTAGACGTGGCGGTTTCGTCTTGCTTGCCGGTGTCTCCGTCGATGGACGCAGCCTTGGCATCTCCCCCCCCTCCCCCCCTCCCCCTTCTTCCGCCTCCCCCCCGCCCCCTCCGGTGCAATGCAGAATACAATCTGTTTCGGTGTTTTCGTAGCAACAGGACGTTGAGATCGGCGCGCCTTCGTCTTGTTTGCCCCATGCTGCACCACACACAACCGTCACAAACAGGAACACCTCTTGTCCCCAGCTCACCCGCTGACCTGACCTGACCTGCCCGCACACACGTCTCGCGCCATTGCGTATGTCATTTGCGGAAAAACAACAACCGACAAAAGCTGTCCGACGTCTTGGGCAAGGACAGCGTCAGAGTGCTGCGAGAGTCCGGGGGGAAGCTTGGGACGACGGGGGACAATGCGGAAGGGCGGCCCGTGGAATCGGTTACCGTGGGGCGGTCGGGGCTTCTTGGGGAGAAGGAGGAGGGCAGGGTCATGCCGGTGTTTCGGTTAGCGGTCGTCAAAGATGACCAGGTGCGTTGGGGTGGAAGTGCGAGGTAGCCTGTTCTGGCGCCTGTTTTTTTTTACGTAGGATTTCTGTTTTCGCCCTTTGGTGGGTACGATTTTTTTTTTTGGGCTTTGGTGCTCACGTGGTCTTGTTCGCTCGGTCGGCGTTTGGTCCCTGTGGGTCAGGGGGGGGGGTAGCAGGGCAATGCCCGCGTTCGCATGTACGGTCTCTTGTACTTCGAAGAAGTGATTTGTGTACGAGTCAAATAGAAAATTACCGATTTGTTGGCTACGCCCCCCCCCCCCCCCCCGCTCATTGCGTATGTTCAGGATGTGCATATTTTGTTGGCCTGCGACTGCCCGCAGTGTTCCCGTTGGTCAATTTTGTTCCCACCGTAACCTTACGATAGGGTGGTGGTCATTGGTAGAAGAGTAGATCTGCCCCGAACCCCCAGGTGCAATCAATCAAGAACGGAGGTGACCAATCCAACCAACAATCTGTTGTTATCAACCCTAGATGATAGATAGCACCCGATGGGATCAGAACAGCTCCACAAACAGCCCGTCTCAACACACCTCATCACATGGAACGATCTCGCGACCTAACCGCCCCTTGCGTATCCCCAGTCAGGTGGAACCAAACATCTGGGCCAGCTCTCATCCCGAGCAAGCCAAGAGTCATGAAAAACACCCAATGGCGACATCTCTACAAACCGCCCCGCTCCGCCCCATACCCCCACCCACAACCGTAAAAAAAGAAAAAAAAACGTATTCCGCGCCCGCCAATGGTCGTTGCTGCTGCTGCTGTGTTGTCAATATTTTAGTTGCCCGAGGGGAAAGCGGCGGGAATCTCGCTCAAAGACTTTTCGAACGAAATATCGCCAGCCAATGAGGCTGCCGCTCGCGATGCTCTGAGAAAGGTGAGGGAAAAGCGCCGCCAGCGAGAGGAGGGTGTGTACTCATGTGAACGCTTGCCCTATGGTCGTTTGACCATTGGCTTCACATGTCTACAATGCCGGGACGGAGCGATATGTACGAAGTACGTATGCCGGGTTTTTCGCCGGTCCAGGCTACGTTTCGCGAGGACGAACCAGAAGCCAACCATTCATCCTTGCATTTCGCTGTGCCAAACCAGATATGCGATGGGTTAGGATTGGGAGAGAAGAGCAACTTTTGTGAGTCGTGCTCTGCTTGTCGACGTCACCCCCCTGCCGTGCGTCGCAGCCTTGAGGGCGGAAAGTGCGACGCTAGCTCCGGGTTTTGCCAGTGTTGCCGTTAGCTGGATTTCGTTGTGTATGCTGTATGACCGACCGACCGCGTCGTCCTTATCCTCGCGAAAAACATGCTCAACCATTGTTGCACTCTCAACGCAAGACGATTTCGATCTTTTTCGGAGCGTTTTCGTTGGATAGGGTAGTCGGGGGGACAGCAGATTGTGGTGCGTGCTGGGTACAGGTGTGAACGCCTTAGCAAATTTGACGTCAGCAGCAGATAACAACGACGCTTCGTCAAGAGTAGGCACTCACGAAGCAGCAATCATAAGAATGTCCGAAAAAACAGGGCCGATAGCCCAGGGCGTCTTGCCTTGAAACATGGACATCAACCCGTTTGTTTTTCTGCGATACGCCCTCGCCATGCTGCACTCAATTTGGGATTGTTGCCGACTCTGTTGTTGCGGAGTGACTTATCGTTACGTGGAAATGAAGCCGATTATTTTTGTCCTCATCGTGTTTATTGTCCATAATGAATCACCAGCTATGCATCAAGGAGCGGGAGGGCTTTGCCACTACCTTGGCAGAAGACGAGGCCTACCTGTCCTCGCTGGGCAACAGCTTGGGAGGTAAGCGAAGCAGCCACATGTAATCACCACCGACTGTCTAGCCCTAGACGAGGTCCCCAACTGTAGGATTCAATCCCTGGGGGGGGGGTGTAGGCTTTGAGGAGCTTGTGAGGGGATCGACCAGAGGGAAAGTCATCGCGAAACGTTCAGGTCGAAAGGCCTGGAATGGGTATCTACGGGAAAGACGGTGTCACGGCCTTTGCGCGAGGAAGGACGTGTCGCGTCTGTTTTCTAGACTAATGCATGTAGCCACTGAAATACTACCCGTTGGAGAAATTGATACCACAGCAGTCGAAGGGGATGTGTTGAAAGCCTTTGCAGTGTTTTCTGTTCGAAGCACGTCGACCATCGAGCGCAAATCTAACAGGTACGCGCGGAATGCTTGTTGGTCAGCACGTTTCCCCGAAAACATCGGTTGTAGATTCCATAAGAATACATAAGTACATACGCATACATGCTACCCGTTGGAGATAATAATATCACAGTACGTGGCAGTGGGTGGGGGTGGGGGGGGGGGGGGG
>FN649741.1:6350062-6367703 GCA_000310025.1 Ectocarpus siliculosus
AACTTGCGAGAGGATTGCCGCATCTCTCTGAGTTAGCATACCATGGCAGGGTTTTGCAGAGTGAGTTCCTGTGTCTGTATTGTACTCGCACCTATCCCTTTGACTGTTGCTGATGGTACTACTTTTGCTGAGTCTTATACCGTTGTAGTCGGGTCAATGTTGAGATTCCCCCGCCCCCACCCCCACCCCCACCCACTGGCGCGTTTAGGATCACGACCTGTGCTCTCTCCCTGCTGTGCTTGTCTCTGTACGATTGGTGTTCTTTTCTGTTTTTTTCGCAGCCCAAAAGCGGGTCGCGTTCAGCTTCCGCATGGAGAAAAAGCGAGTGCTGGACGCCGCCATCGCGTCCATCGGCACCGCTGGCGGCGGCGGGAGCAGGGACAACTGAAGAGGAAACCTGGCGTCCTCTTGGAAGACCGTCCTTGAGTACTCGCCGCACGCCCACCTTGTTTACTAATATACCAGTGCCAGGTTGTGTCCGTTCACCACTCGAAACACGACCCGGTGTGTGGGCGTTGAGTTAAGGACCAGACAGAACCTAGGGTGGCGTTGGATTAGGGATTTGTGAAGGAGAGAGGTCTAAGCCTACAATGGCAAGTACGAGTCACTAACACCATACGAGCATGCCGTGGCCGCCGCCTGCTATTTAAGTTTGTTAAATAGGCGAGAGTCGTTACTGCTGCTTGGAGCCGGCGGAGATAAACGTCACGGCCGTTGCCATGGAGAACGGGGCGCTGACTCGAAGCGATTTTTGCCGCCCTCTGGGGAAATCGGCATGTGTAGTTTCTTGAACGCTTGTTCCGAACATTGTATTTTCGGGTGTTGGGTCAAAGTGCAGCAACACGTACAACGAAGAAATTTATCTTGAGAGTGTGGCAGGTAAAACGTGCACCCAAGAAATTATCGTGGGTTGTGCGGCGGGCAGGCACGGTGAACCCTCTTCCACAATAGGGTGTGGTCCCCGCAACGTGCTTATCTATGCGATGTGCTTGTAGCGCCATATCGTGTGCCATGGTCGGCCGGCATTGTCGAATAAACTAAGGTGGGCATGACCTAACGGGACGACGCAGCCACCCAAGGAGTGGGGCCCGTGGGTGGATTCGCTCGCAAAGTCGGTGGATTCACTCGCAAAAAGACCTTGGATTCACTTGTTGTCCTATTTTGGAGCTGGAGTTTCCCAGTGCGTAGCGACCAAAGTCAAGTCGATCGGTTGTGCGTAGTATTGTGGTGTTGAAGGATAGTTTTTCATACTGAAGCCGAGTCCCCCTTTGTCTGGCAAGGAGCTCAGATTCTTTGGGGGGACTGTATAGTCTGGCCTCGACCAACGGCTGACCAACATTTATTGCAACAATTTTTTTGTTGAGGGACTGGGTAAGGGTCAAACTCTTATTCCGACCCAAAGCAAGGTGGGCCCGATTAGTAGTGGCGTCAGGAGGACGCGATTCAGGGCAGGTCACTATTGACATTGTATGGTGCCACTTGATTGTGCTCGCTACAATAAACAGGGCATCTCCTCCGCCGGTCAACTACTTAGGACTATGAAGTTGCACCGCATTTTTTTGCTAACGTAGCCACACGGTTCATTCAGTGTGGACATATTTGTGGCACGCAATTCGCTGATTGGTCAACGACCGACTCCAAGTGCGCCCAGTACAGAGCAGGCTCACTCGCTGACACTTCCAACATCCCCCCCTCCTTGTATGTTCTCAAACGGGTAGTCTCTCTACATATGTACATCGAGAGGCCAGGGCCAGCGGGTGCCCACGTGCTGATTTGAAGTTGAGTACGTAGGTGTGCGTCAGGAGTGGCCACCACCTCCAACAAAGATACTGATTCGTGTTGCAGCGCTCGCGTCGTGTCAGTGCCCAGCAACTGCGCTTGTCCCTGCTGTACCTTATGATCTATGAATAGTGCTGTGCACGCAGCACACAGACACACTGCATGCTAATAGATTCGCTGATCGCCTGTGTGGTGAGAATGGGTTTCAGTGTAATTTGCGATGCGTTTTTGGTTGATTGAGATAAGAAACGGTCGACACGTTTCTGAGTGTCTAGACGACTGGACCGACCGACCCAGTAGTGTAGTTGCTGCTACAGCAGTGCTGAATGTGGATGACCTAGTGCTGAGACAAGCATAGACCTACAGTCACGAGAGTTAGCCTGTAACATGAGAGAGTTCATAGCATTGGATTAAGTGCAGCGAATCAGATGGTTGTGTAGAGGTATCACGGACCACGGACTGACGTGTGTGTCTGTTCGTGACGATTATTGAAGTTGGACCATCCGGAAGCTTGGCTCCGTCAAGCCTCGCACATGATCACTCTCACTGCTTTGCCCTCAGTTCCGAACGTCTAGAGCTGATTGCAAGAGTGCCGAGTCAGTAATAAGACACGAACCCAACGATAACCGAACCAAATACGCTTGAGCACAAGTGCCTGCACTGACAAGCTCGAGCCTGTTAGCAGAGAAGAGGACCCAGTTCTCCCCACACCTGATCATGGGAGCTTCGACTGTTTGAGGAGGCGTCGGCCCGAAACCAAGGGACACATTTTTTTTTTTCTTACAGTATGACACAACGAATCCATCTCTATTTATTTATTTATTTATTTATTTTTCCCTTTGCGCGAAACGCTTGCAGTTGTTGAACTAACATTTTTTAACCGCAACATCTGTCGGTCACGTCACATCCTGTTCGACTTTGAGAGGATACACGGGAAAAGGTTCGCCCAATAGAAACCGAAATCGGAAATGCGTCAACACATCCCTTTGACCTGGGACATACGACAGCAGTGAGTGATTGCGTGAATATGCTTCGAATAATCAGTCGTTAGTCGTTGGTCGTTGGTCGCTGCGGCAGCCCCATGCGTACTTGCCGACGTACGAGGGCAGAGCGGTTCCCCGAGTCTCCTTATAGGTGTTCGCAAGCACATTCACCAATTGACCACACCAGTACACACACACTTTCGCTCGACGAGTCGAGGGGGTATTGTACCGGTAAGGAGCAAGCATAAGCAACGACGATTGTACCGCAGTACAGCGTCGTACGGTCTATCGGGTTGATCAACATTCCTCCAAGTGCAGCCCGAAGAGCACAAGATGAAGGCACCAGCACCTTCGCCAACAACATAGCAACAGGTCAACACCAGCTGTGAGCACAACAACAGCACCTTGGAATCAACGAAGACCAAGCCTCGAGTCAGGTCCATCTATTTTGATACGAGTCAGGTCCATATTCTGGTATCATCACAACACGATCGGGAACCAGGCGCCCCCTCGTTGCGGAGTGCAGTTCGGATTGCTTGGCGCCGTCATCGACAGAGAGAGAGAGAGAGAGAGAGATAGAGAGAGAGATAGAGAGTGAGAGAGAGAGAGAGAGAGAGAGAGAGAGAGAGAGAGAGAGAGAGAGAGAGAGAGAGAGAGAGAGAGAGAGAGAGAGAGAGAGTCAGTGGTCTCTTCTGCATGGCCCGTGACCCATACCCTACTGGAAGAGAGAGGGACGTCGTCCCATCGTCATGGGGAGAATGCTGGGCAACAACTATGTACTTTCGGCTACTCGGGCGTAAGAGGAGTCTCCGAGTGTTGTGGTCAAGCTCGGGCGTGACCTTAGAACGAATCAGCGAGTCGAGGTGGAGACCCTCGAAATGGACGACACATTCATGCACGCCGCGAGCGTTCGCGAGCTGATGGAGTTTGAAGTGACCACCATGTGTTGCACCAACACGCACTCGAACATCTTCCGGTTGGTCGACGTTCTGGCGAGCAAGAGCAAGATTTTCGCGGTCATGGAGCGGGCGGGCGGGGGCGACCTTTTCGACGCGATCGTTGCGGAGGGCAGGTACATGCTGTAGATCTGTCGGTGTCGCGTGTTTCCAACGGCCAGCGCTGTGTCGACATCCTTTTACTGCGTTGAATTGGGACAACGTGTACTTTGGCTCATTCCGTGGCGTCGTGGCGGAAGTCGCCTGGAGCGTTGGGTTTGCCGGTGTTGATTGACGCCATAATTCTTCCGGGCGGTCAATACGTTGGTGCGATCTTGAGCTCGTTCGAACAGAACTCCGCCTTCTGCTTACTCCTCCCGTTACCCACTTGTGCAAGCGGACGTTTCCACCAAATTCGCGCCAAAGAAGTCCGGCAAAGACAGGGACCAGAACACATGCAAGCAACATGTTCGCACGCGCGGGCAGGAACAAAGGAGTGATACAGGGTGTGCCCTCCGCTACCTGCAGGCCGCGTACCGGGTCTCGAAGAGTGTCTGAGGTTTTGTTTCCTGCTACCAAGTACTCGGCATAGAGCTTAGCAGTCAACTACTGTAGCACAACCCTTCATATCATCCACTCAAAATCAGGGTTTCGCGCGTGATTGTTCTTGTTCCGGTCATTGCCCGTTTCGATGCAAAGGCTTAAAGACGAGAACCTGGTGCACCACTACTTCCGGCAGCTTCTGGACGCTATCGAGCACTGCCACTCCAGAGGAATTTGCCATAGAGATATCAAGGTGAGGGAAAGGAAATTATCACAGCCGCGGGCATCCAAGACTCCAAGCCACTGCAACAGCATTCCATCTGGGTACGCAGGTCGACAACATCTTAGAATACAACCCCACTGTTTTCGGACAACACAATCTGGGAAACTCTGCTCCGAATGAACATGCCTTGGTACTACATACGTCTACATAGCTCATCCATAGCACGACCATTGAATGCTGTATATATTGGCCGTTTTTCCCGGTCCTGCTACAATCCTTCAGCCAGAAAACGTTCTCTTGGGCAAGGGAGGTGTGGTCAAGCTGACGGGCTTCGCGCTGGCAGGGCTGTTCGACCCATCCATCGGCGGTCACCCGGCCAACCTTCTTCACGCTACGTGCGGAACACCAGACTACGTCGCTCCTGAGGTAAGTGCGCCATGTGGTAGCCTCGCTGGCACCTGGTACAGATGCGTAGGCGAGTCTCATACAGTGCCGCATGCGATGCAACAGCTTCTACCTCTTTGGACATGATTTACGTCCCAGTTTTGGCGCCAACCTCTGACGACGGGTACGTGGCAGGTGGAGGGTTGGGGTGGGGGCGGGGCTGCGTTAGACGAGACATTAAACACGGAACCCATGCCGATACCACGAGATTTCCAGCCCTTGCTTGCGGAAGAGTTTCCTGAACGTTGTTCCTTTTTTCGCGAGTGGTGGATCTGTCTCCAGAGAAGTTTCGTGTACTTTGAGTTACTGTAGCTTGCGACCATTTCGACCATATACTTCTTCGCTGTGAAGGGTGCAGGCAGGAGATGACCTGCTGGACCACGGTGGGAAGAATTTACCATGACAACGACGAAAACAACAACGCATCCTCCGAACGACATTAGGTTATAGAGGGAGCGGGATACGACGGTCGACCGGCTGATCTTTGGTCGGCTGGGGTCACGCTCTACACCATGCTCGCCGGTTTCCTTCCCTTCGAGGCCGACAGCATTGAGGAAACGTTCGCAAGGATTCGGGTAAGAATTGCTCGTCTCGTGCGCATAGGTACGAAAATGAACATCTGATTTTTCCGTATCTGTAGATGAGTTACGACGTACTGTGATAGCTCTCCCGTGGTTAGGGGCGTGAGCGACTTCTTGTACACACGTGACAATCGTTTTCGCACATGCAAACACAACGGCCAGTTTCAGAAACGAGAAATGCACGGGAGGATCGTTGGGGGGCGTGGGGGCGGTGGGGACCATGCGCCATGCCACGACCACCTGACCGTCGAGTACAGTTTCCGCGACACTCCCGCCCAATATGAGAGTCACCCAGCCCCACATAACAACTACCAACACGACATTCACAACAACGCCACCCTAACAGGCTGCAGATTTCAAGCTCCCCCCCGAGATATCAGTGTCGGCATGGTCTTTGCTTGAGGGCTTGCTGGAGCCGAACCCGAGGAAGCGGTACACGATAGCTGATGTGCGGCTCCACCCCTGGATGGATCATCAACCACCGGACAGGTTAACGACCTCAAACAACGCAAAGGCTTTCGGCAGCGGAGAGAAGAGCATCACTCCATGCTCCGGCAGCAGCAGCAGCAGCAGCGAGAGCACCTGTGGCGGAGGCGTGGGGGGTGCCGACGCGTGTCCCAAACTTATCCTAGATATCTGGAAGATCGACGACGACGACCGAAAAAGAGGCAGGGTCGGTGAAGGCAGAGATGGCAGGGATACAGGTGTCCAGATGGAAGCCGGCTTTAACAACTACAGTATCAGTGGGGGCGGGAGCGAATATGACGGCAGCGGCTTGCCGAACTCAAGTGGAAGATCCGACATGAACGACAGTCACTCGTCCTACGCGGCAACATCGTGCTGCGGGATGGAAACTAGGTACAGCAGCGACGAGTCTTCGGCAGCGGCCAACTGTTACCACGATGGCAGCCGGCCGAAATCGACCTCGCCGTCGCTCCCGGCCTCGGCCTCAGTGCTATCATCTCACGACCGCTATCGT
Source organism: Ectocarpus siliculosus (assembly GCA_000310025.1). Classification (NCBI taxonomy): domain Eukaryota; class Phaeophyceae; order Ectocarpales; family Ectocarpaceae; genus Ectocarpus; species Ectocarpus siliculosus. The sequence continues at coordinate 6,356,530 of FN649741.1, forward strand.
TTCTCCGACAGGCGCACTGATTTCTACCGGCGGTCGTCTTCCCCGTCGCTCGGATTGACCGACTCGCTCCCCCCAGCTTCCTCGGCCTCGCCGCCATCGTCCATGTCCCCGGCGGTAGCCTGGAGGTGCACGTGGGCGGACGTGATGGGCAAGAGTGGGGGGCGCCAAGAGGCAGACCCCCCTCACGCTAGAGCTTCGACTCTGAGGGGTCGCCGCCGGAGGCGGGACAAGCACAGTTTCTCGCGGCGGCGGCGCGTTCAGGACCAGCGCCTCCACCCGGCCGCTTTCCGCGCCTCCTCCCGCCCGGAGGGCTCCACGGAGGAAGGGTGTGTGTGGGCGGGAAGCGAAGGAACGTTGTCGAGCTCTACGGAAGATGTGATGAAGCTTCGCCATAGTGAGGTGGTCAATTTCGCGGGGGGGTTCGAGACCGAAGTTCATCACCTCGCAGGACTCATAGAAAAGGCGGTGATCGTCGGCGAGCACTCCATCACGCCCAAGACGGAGCGAAATACACCCGGCAGTGCGTGGTCCTGTGCCGACCGGAATTTGACCACGGACGCGCCGAAACAACTGCGGCCTGTTTTCTCCTGTATTTCGATGTCGCCGTCTAGGCAGCTGAAGTCTCGCTCGTCACCCCAGCGACGCCAGCAACAGAATGCAACCGTTATCGAAAAGCGTGCCCATATCTGGTCCGAAGGCTCTCCGTCAATTGTCTCCCGACGCTATGAAGTGCTTAGCACGTCGCCGCGAGTAGGGGGCTGTACTAGAAGCGCCAGCACTAGGATCGCCGTGGTATCGCCAGCAAGCCCAACCCCGGCGAGGTTGCGGTCGTTGGACCTAGGAACGAGGAGTGCTGCAAGGGACGCAGCGCTAGTCGGCGTGGAGACTCAACAGACCGATGGGATGGACATGACAGCGTCCGTCTCCACTTCTAGCACGTACAGCCCCTCGCGTTCCGTCTCGAGCAGCACCATCTCCCACACCATCTCCCACACCATCTCCCACACCATCTCCCGGCCCACCTGGAGGCTGGCCGAGACGAGGATGTCGATGAGGAGGCTCGGGGCAACGCGCCTGTTGCTCTCACTCCCCGAGAGCGAACCCTTGAGCCTCGCGAAGGCGTTTCAACGCTCGCTGGAAGACCAGTCCGGGTGCGTCTGCCGCCTGCTGCCGAACCCCAAGCGGGTAGCGCGCGCGAGGGTCAAAGCCTGTCGTACGATCGCGCCAAGCCCAGGGGGAGAGACCCTTGTGGGCGTCGTATTGAGCGTGATGTACCCCGGGGCCACGACGCCTCCGACAGCGGATGGGTTTGGTGATAGCAGCTTCCGCGACGGGAACGAACGAGGCATCGTCGACGACCGCGGCTGTGGCCGCAACGGCGATAGCGGAGGTAGCAGCCGGAGTGAGACAAGCAGAGGTCGTGGTCAAGATCGTGGCCCGGCTGCCAACGGCCCGGATGAAAGGAGTACCGACGTCCTCATCGCTCTCAACGCAGGCACCATAGAAGCCTTTGACCTCCTCATTGAGGATCTGCTCTCGTTGACTGATGGGCGATGGCGCGCCAACGTGCTGCTATAACGGATGTGCGACTTACTACCGCCCGTTTTGAGATCATGGCTTGGGGGTTCGAGAGAGATTCTAGGCCGTACGTAAGGGTACGCACCCGAGCGAGTTCCGGTATAAGAAAAAAATAGGAATCGAACTACCGTAGGTTGGGCTTCATACGCTGGATTCTTTCAGACGTGATGCATAGGGAGTCGCTACCGATCTGGATCATATTGCTATGGTAATGCTAGCCGAGCTTGGGACTGAGTTTGCAGCGATCTCACCAACAAATTTTGATCCCCGCCCGATGCACGTCGGGCAATGCTATCAAATCATATCATTCTCGAAGGAACTGATTCCCGATTGGCCCACACTGCACACCGCGCGTGGTGGAATAAGGGTACTCTGAGGGAGGTTTGGTTTCACTGCTTGGGCCGGTCTCCACCATTTCAGACATTACAGCTCTGGGGTGCGTTCATTTCGCCACCACGACCCACCCCGCCATGTATCGCTCACTTTTGAGAGATGGTCAAATACGACAGCGTGGTGATTACGTAGGCACAACAACTCACGGTTTGGATATCGAGGAACGACATTTTCCATTTTGGATTCATTGATCAAATGAGCGCGTTTCGCAGAACTTTGGCAGGGTTCTCTACATGCCGCACATTTCGAGCGCACCCAAGCAAGGTTGGAAAAAGTAGTGAGTGCATTGAAGCCTGTCGCTAGCACCAAAAGAAAGCCAAATAACATGATTCCGAAAGTGATCATGGCGCGAGCTATGTAATATTGCCCAATTTTTTTCACACAACATTGTCGTGCGATGTCTCCTTAAAGAACGATCTATAAATGGCACAGAACGAATCCATTGACATTTTCAATATGCATCGATATCAATATCCGAACACACGCAAAAAAAAACTCCCAAAACATGCCTTTATCGCGGTATTCTCGTCAGATTGCTAAAAGGCCTTCGCTATGCATGCATGCAAGCAGTTCCTCTACGAGACCGTTGATCTGTAGAGGCTTCGCAGAACGTGTCTGTTTGTCGCCGTTTACTGGCGATCTCCTACACTATTTGACAAATGTATTCAGCTTCCATGGAAGTTAATACTGACTTCCATGGAAGCTGAATCTACTTGCATGGAAGCTACTCCCTACTTCCATGGTGACATGTTTTTACTTCCATGGAAGCGCTGCACGACACTTCCATGGAAGTACATATGAAAAAGGTGGATGTGCCACTTCCATGGAAGTCGAATTTCCACGGAAGTCCTACTGGACTCTCATGGAAGTGGAGTAGCTTCCATGGAAGTTAAACTTAGACTTCCATGGAAGCTACGCAAAAGAGAGCAACGGCAGCTTCCATGGAAGTATTCAGCGTCGGGTATAGCTTCCATGGAAGTAAAATCACGGACTTCCACGGAAGCTCTTTCAAATAGCATGAGGTAGCATCCATGGAAGTCTGCAATGGTTTGCATCGCTTCCATGGAAGTGATCGACGAACACTTCCATGGAAGTCATCGAAAGAGCTTCCATGGAAGTATATTGCGTCCAGCCAACTTCAATGGAAGTACCCCCAGCAAGACTTCCATGGAAGCAATCGAAAAAGTTTGCGCCTGCTTTCATGGAAGTCTTACCATCTTAGACCAGCTTCCATGGAGGTTGATTTCCACCGCTGTCACCTGCTTCCATGAAAGTTCTTGTAGTCAGCGTCCATGGAAGTGTTTCTGCTCCACGCCACGCCAGCTTCCATATCGACGTCATCTCCGAAAAGTCTTACGGTGCAGGGTGTGCACGTCTCTCTCTCTCCGTCTGACGTCGAGATCAACTTTAATGAGTCGTGATAGCTGGATGTTCCTGGCTTAGCGCCGCTGCCTTTCCCACGCGTGAAGACGCCACACATCAAGCCCCACCCCAACCTGCAGGGGTTTTCACACACACGTATCATGGTCTCGCACGCTAGCCTGGAACTGTAGTAGACACACCTATTATTATTCTCCTGGCGACGCCTCTCCCTCTGTAAAGGGAACCTCCTTTTGAAATTGCCCCCCCCGTGATCCAAACATGTCTGTCTGTCACTCGGTCTATCCGGCTGATTGGCTCTCTCCCTCTCCCTCGCACCCTAAGGACGATCAAAGCCACATAAACAATGCAGTATAATCTGTAGTCAATACTGGATATGCACGATATACACCATTATATGTTGTTTGCTTCTTACTTTGCACTCTCGCCTACACGCACTCACACGTCTAATGCTACAAGGTGGTTACAGTAGTCAATTTTCGAAAAATATATTCCTCATTTTACTTCTCGTTTTCGATGTACACCCAGACGATCACCATCACCTGCGACGCACTCGTCCGGTCCCACGCTTCGTTGGACACCATGGACCTTGCCCTGGTCGTACACCCTGGGGCAAGTTTGACTGTCCGCGCGCCGGTGTTCGTGGGTCTACGGATGGATATGGTTTGGATATGTTAGCCGTACGTACAAGTGTGACGCAGATGGTGTAGAACCTTTTACGTAGGGGTACGGTGATGATGCACCGGGGCCCCCTTTTGTTGTGTGCAGCAGCCCTGCTGCCACTCCTCCTTTCTGAGCACGACAGCGCCCTGGGTACGGGCGTTGCCTCACCGTCTGAAGTTAATACACTACACAAACAATACCCGATAAGTACGCGGAGTACGGCCGACAAACACTCTAGAGTTAAGAATATTTGTCCCTCGAGGGATAGCCGCATCGGGTGATGGCTGCGTCGGACAGCAGTTCGGTCGAAGGGCTGGGGGAAGAGACCTCAGCCATGCAACAGCAACACGCCGAGGACCCGGCGATTGCGAGGCTGGAGGACCAGTTATCGCAGCTGATTAGCATAGTGATCGAGCTGAAGAGGAAGGAGCCTGGCGACGCCGTGGCGGGCGATGCCAGTAGGGGCGGCGGTGCTGCCGTCCCAAGCCAGAGAGTCCTTGCCGTCAGAGGGCGGCGGAGCATTTTCCCGGGAAGCGGCCCGTGATGGGCCAAATCACCCGTGGGAAAGCCGCTGGGACAACATACCGGGAGCGAGTCCTGGGGTTCCAGCGAGAGTGGGGCCTGGCGTAGGAGCTGACCGCGGGGAAGCGAGGGGGTTAAACCCCCCAGGTGAGATACCCGCAACTCGTGGTAACGGTGATTACATCGGTAGCTTCAATCACTCGAAGAAAGTGAACGTGGTGGCCCCTCGCCTTGAGGGGGGCCGCAGCAGCGGATTTAGAACGTGGCGAAACGCTTTCATCCAGGCCGCTAAGACCGTGGAACTAGACGGTCAATTCATCGGGAGTACTGAGAGACATGCCCCCGTGGGCGACCCGAACATGCCCACCTCCACACTTTACAATGACTTGCGCTACACTAGGAGCGAGGTCGCACGTGGGCTCGCTGCGTTCCACTTCATCACTACCGCCGTGGTGAAAGAAACCGACAAAGCGGTCGTCAGTAGTTGCGAAGGGGGTCCTCACGGAGCTTGAAAATTTTTACGACCCCGAGTCGCAGGGATCCAAACAAGCCCTGATGAAAGAGATGTTCCGCTTCTCGATCCCGGCACACAGCAGCAGCAATCAAATCGAGCACCTAAGCAAGCTCGAGCAGATATACATGCGCCTACGCGAAAAGGGGCTCAACGCTGACACACCATTTGTCCTCGCACACTTCGTCGACTCGCTTCCACCCGAGTATCAACAAGCGAAGTTCCTGTTGGAGACGGCGACAAAGCTGGACAGGGGCGAGATCGTCAGGATCGTGAGCACGGTGCACGCGAGCCTCCCGGAGGGGAGGAAGGCCCCGAAGGGCCAGCGGAAGGCGGAGCATGCCGTCCTCGCGAGCGACGGTGGCAGCAGGGGTGGAGCGCCCGGCCGCAGCAGCGGCGGCCGCAACAAGGGTGGCGGCGGCGGTGGTGGCGGCCAGAAGGGGAAAGGGGGTGGCAGCAAGGGCGGTGGGGGCGGTGGTAGTGGCAACAGCGGCGGAGGCGGCGGCGGCGGTGCAAGTAGCATGCACGGCCGCTGCTTCCGGTGTGGAGAGAAGGGTCACCAGGCGGCCGCCTGTACCAAGCCCGAGCCCCTGCGATGCGAGAAGTGCCTGGGCTACGGACACGACAAGAGCACGTGCTCGTCCGAGCAGGCGGTGCTCGCGGTGGAGCTGCCGGTCTTGGACGCCACCGCACTGGACGTGGCAGAGGAGGCGCTAGTGGTCCGTGACTTCACAGGCGAGTGGAACAGAGTCGTTGATCGAGGGGGTGTAGAGCAGGCCAGGCAGGAAAGGTTTGTGGCCGATACCGGCGCAACCAACCACATGTGCCCGAGCGCTAACGCGTTCGAAAACTACCATGAGTGCGATCGACGTTTGAGTGTCGCCGCAGGGAAGCAAGCCTTCGCCATCGTAGGGTATGGCGACGTGAGGGTGACCATCGGTTCTCGCGTTGGGACCACAGACCTGTTGTTGACACGGGTCGCTCATGTGCCGGAGCTCAACTACAACCTCGTGACCCTCACAGCCCTCTTGAAACAAACCAAGGGCCGCTTAGCCGCAGACGAGCACGAGTTGGAGGTGTTCGTTGGTGGGGGGGAGTCGGTGTACTTCCCTCTGTGGGGGGACCTGTTCGTTCAGACTGGTCACCGCATAGAGTCGGGTAGGGAACTAGCCTGTGCCATAATTGCTCCTGGTAACGCGAAAGCGAACCGCACCCCCGTTAACATCAACGACTTCCACTGCGCGCACGGCCACTCCCACGAGGTGCTGCTGAAGAACACGGCGAAGCAGCAAGGGGTGACGCTGGTGGGCCAGCTCCGGGAGTGCATGGGGTGCTTGACGGCAAAGGGGCTATCCAAGCCCATCCCCAACAGGACGTCAACCCGAGCAGTTAAGAAACTGCAGAGAGTTTTCGTGGATTTGAGTGGGAAGGCAAGGGTGCAGAGCTTGGGGGGGAAGTGGTACACTCTCGTTGTAAGGGATGACTGCACGAGGTGGAACCGCGTCTACTTCTTGAAAAACAAGTCAGACGCTGCAGAGGCATTCGAGAGTTACCTAGCGGAAAACAGGGCAGACGGAGCCCCATCCGAGGTCATGGTCGTGCGGTCTGACAACGGAGGAGAGTTTTTCGAGGGAGAGTTCGGAAAGCTGTGCCGCAAGTATTGCATCAAGCAGGAGTTCACCCCCGCATACAGCCTAGAATACAACGGTGTAGCTGAGAGAGCACTGGGACTGATCAAGGATGCAGCACTAGCCGCCCGCATACAGCGCCGATTCTTTACCCCGAAGCACCAAGCTACCCCTCCCTTTGGGCCGAAGCCACAGCTTGGGCATGCAACGCCCTGAACTGCACCTCCACCACATCCAACCCGGACAAGAAATCGCCGTACGAAATGTGGCACGGGCACCCACCTCCCCCAGAGGCGACGTACCCGTTCCTCAAACCCGCCGTATACAAGGTCAAGCGCACGCACAAGTCAGAGCCGAAAGCAAAAAAGTGTTTTTACCTCGGCCCTGGAATCAACACAAACCGTGATTGCGTGCGCATCCTGAACGAAAAACGTCAAGCGATCACCACTCGCAACTTGACCTGGCCATCTGTGCCCGCTGCCCCGACCGTGCACCCCCAGCCGCTGCCTCCCATTGCAGAGGAGGACGAGGAACTCACGACTGGGGAGCACGAGGGCGGGGAGGGTGCGTCATGCCACGGTGGAGGGAGCGCGGAGGGAGAACCTGAGAATGGAGGTTGACACGACGGTAACGCCGGGGCCCGCGGAGCCGCCCGCGCGCGATGCGCCGGCGGCGCCGCCCGGCCGCGCCCCAGGAGTCGGGCGCGGGCGACGCTGGCGATGGCGCCCCCTCGAGCAGGGAGGGCGCGAGCGTCGCCCCATCTACCACGTCGACCGGGATGGCCGATGTGGGCGGCGGCGAGGACGACCGCCGCAGCAGCAGCAGCAGCCGCGGTGGCGGTGGCAGCAGCAGCAGCAGCAGCAGCAGCAGCAGCAGCGGTGGCGGCAGCGGCAGTGACAGCGGCGGTGACAGCGCAGCGGCAGCGACGCGGATATTCCGGCGCTCCGCGGGCCCGAGGAACGGAAGCTCGCCCGCTTTGGCGAGCCGGCCGAACTCACCAGCCGCTGACTCAGGGAGAACCCTCGCCGGAACACGAGGTACGAGTCGTCAACGAGTGCCGAAGGTCTGCTCGCCCGCCATGCGTCGGCGGCGGGGCTGCCCACCCTGCCCATCAACAGCACGGAGGAGTACACCCACTGGATGCTCGCGTGTGTGGTCGACGTGGTGGAAGGGCTAGAGGCGAGGGCGGTGCAAGCGCTGCTGTGCGAGCGCGCGGAGGAGGCCAACATCGCGCGCCAAGAGGCCGAGGACTTCCTGCTGGGAGCGGAGGACCTCGTGCTCAACTCTCCAGACGCCTTCGTGAGGGCCCTGGCGTCGACCGAGCTGAGTACAGAATCCCCCATAGGCAAGCGTCCGAGTGACGTTGAATCCCCCCCCATGACAGTAGCCGGCGTTGCCAAGTCTGTGTACAGAGAGGGATGGGAACAGACCATGAGGGAAGAGTTTGATGGGCACTTGGACACGGGAACGTTTTCGTTCGTAGACGGTACGCCAGAGGGGCGTAGACCTGTGAGTTCTAAGTGGCGTTTTACTTGGAAGACGAACAAGGAGGGGAAAATCGAGAAGTTCAAAGCGCGTCTGGTCGCTAGGGGTTTTTCGCAAATTCCGAATGTGGACTTCTACTCATCCTCCCCTTGCCCATCATCCGCATCCATTAAACTGATGCTTGCGGTAGCCAATGAGAAATCATTGAAACTCAACCACTGGGATGTCAAGCAGGCGTTTACACACGCTAAGTTAGACGAGGATGTGTTCTTGAGGCTCCCCGCGGGGTGCGGGGAAAAATCCCACAAAGTTGTGAAGGCTGAGCGTGCTATTTACGGCTTGAAGCAGAGCGGCAGGCAGTGGGGGTACCACGCTGCCGACACTCTTGTAGAAAACGGGTTCGAGCAGTGCAAGGCGGACCCATGCGTCTTCCGCAAGATGAAAGACGATGTCGTGGTGATGATTATCGTGATTTATGTGGATGACATTTTGGTGGCTGGGTCTGATGATGATTGCAAGGAGTTGCTCGCTTCCCTCAACAAGGCATTCCCCACCAAAGACCTTGGAGAGTGTGTGTGGTTCGACGGGTGTGCCGTTGAGAGAGACCTAGAGGCTGGGACCCTTAGAATCTTCCAAACCGCGTACATTGACAGCACCGTGAATCGCTTTGATGTGCAGTCGACCTCCCCCATCCCTGCTTCCCCTGGTGCCGACCTAGGGCCGAAGCGAGATGACGAAAGTGGAGGGGAGTGGCCGGTGAGGGAGGCCATCGGCAGCATGATGTGGGTGTCGACGTTCTCGCGCCCGGACATCTCGTTCGCTGTGCGTGCGGTAGCGCGCCACGCCCATGCCCCTGCCGAGAGGCACTGGAAAGCGATACGGAAGATCCTCGCCTACCTCAAAGAGACGAGGGACCTCGGGATCACCTACAAACGGGGATCGGGGCTGGGGCTGGCGGTGTACGTGGATGCTAGCTACGCCGACGCTGAGGATAGGCGTTCGGTGTCAGGGCTGGCAACAACGGTTGGAGGGACCGTCATCAGCCACGGTAGCAAGACGCAAGCTATCGTATCTTTGTCGTCTACGGAGGCAGAGTACATTGCTGCCGGAGAGGGTGTGAAAGAAGCTTTGTTTGTGCGTGCAGTGCTTTCGTTTATTGCCCCAGAGACCAGTGGCGGTAGCATTCAGGTCCTTGGGGACAATCAGGGGGCCATGGCCTTGGTGCAGAACCCCCTTAGCTCAGCGCGTAGCAAGCACATCGACGTGCGGTACCACTTCATTCGTGGATTGTTTAGGTCGGGGGACATCTCGATCAAATTTGTGTCGACGTCGGAGCAACATGCAGACATGCTCACCAAGGCTCTTAGCAAGAGCAACCTGCAGTACCACCGGAAAAAGCTGATGAATTTGCCGGAGCTTCTGTAGGATTTTTTAGCGCTTGGGGAAGGTCATGTATACCATGCGGGGAAAGATGCATTACTGTCGCGGGCTGTGTCCCATTGGCAGGAGTAGGAGGCTTGCCTCGCATTCTTGTCTTCGCCTTGGCCTTCCTGATAAGTGCGGCCGTTGTGATCCGCCGTGATAGCAATGGTTTGTGTTGGATGGGGTTTATTTTCGAGGGGTTTTGCCCGGGCGCCGGGTTTCCCCTCGACCACCGTATTGGCATTTTATTGATGTATCCGGGGTGTTTTTGCCCCACTGATGGTTAGTCACTTGCGTGAAGAGGCAGGGAGGATGTTCGTGGGTCTACGGATATGGTTTGGATATGTTAGCCGTACGTACAAGTGTGACGCAGATGGTGTAGAACCTTTTAGGTAGGGGTACGGTGATGATCTATGGGGCGAAGGGGCTTGCGCCGATGCTACCATAGCCGGGCGTCACGACATTGTGGAGTGGCTTCGGGATAACGGCTGCCCTTGGGATGGAGGGACATGCACATCGGCCGCACTCGGCGGATTCTTCGATGGCCTTCAGTCGGCATTTGCTCAAGGATGCCCTTGGGACAGCCAATCCTCTTTCTTGGCCGCATGCAGAGGAGACTCGCGCATGCTTGAGTGACTCCGAGAAAAAGACTGCCCATGGGATCTAGTAGATGAAGGGGGTCCATGCGCCGGGGCTGCACGTGGCGGCCATCTTGAACTCCTGAAGTGGGCGAGGAGTAAAGGATGTCCATGGGACGAGCGAACGTGTGCAGAGGCAGCAAAAGGCGGGCACCTAGAAGTGTTGCAATGGGCACGAGAGAATGGGTGCGAGTGGGACAGCGACACTTGCGCGGGGGCTGCCTGGGGACAGCACCTTGGGGTTTTGCGCTGGGTGAGAGAGAACGGCTGTCCTTGGGATAGACGGGCTTGCTCGAATGCGTCCAATCGGGGGAGCCTCAAGATCCTGCAATGGCTGCGTGGAAAGGGCTGTCCTTGGGACAGCGACACCTGCACGCAGACAGCCGCGCGCGGGCACCTTAGAGTGCTGATCTGGGCCTTAGCCAACGATTGCGCTTGGGACAGGCGCCTTTCACGCGTGGCAGACGCCAACGGCTTTGGTTTCATCCGTCGCTGGGTGGGAAATCACGTTCGGCGGAACACTCGCAAGCGACCAATCAGCTTGATATCGAGTGGTGAACCGAGGTGAAGTGTGTCGGATGCGTTAGCTAAACACGTGCAATTGGGTTGGTGGTGACGGACCCTCGCCAAGGAATGCCCAGCCACGTTTGGAAAAGTAGGAAGGAATGATGGGCCGTATTTGATCGGTCCTGTGGGAAAGATGCTCCGTCCTTTGGAAGGACGCGTAGTCAATGGTAAAACCGGTAAGGGCATAGAGTACAAAACATGAGCACTCCCCCCTCGACGTGTCGAATAATACCTCACGGCGCTTTGCGCTTGGTGATGTGTGATGTGAGAGCCTTGTCCGGTGAGAACCCGGCGTGCTCCGTCCCGGATTTATAGGGATGCGAGGTCAATGGTCTAACGTCTACGACATGCATGACTGTGAGTGCCCCCCCCCCCCCCCCCCCAACA
>FN649741.1:6369455-6420809 GCA_000310025.1 Ectocarpus siliculosus
GCAGCAGCGTCGTCCCCGTGTAGCCGCGATGGCCCCCGGCACCTCGACGGACGCAGCGTTGGTGGCGGCGGCGTCGGCGGCGGGGGGGGCGGCAGCAGCGGCAGCAGCAGCGTCGTCCCCGGTCGCCGCGATGGCCCCGGGCACCTCGACGGACGCAGCGGCGGTGGCGGCGGCGTCGGCGGCGGGGGGGGCGGCAGCAACGGCAGCAGCAACGCCGTCCCCAGTCGCCGCGATGGCCCCGGGCATCTCGACGGACACAGCGGAGACGGAGACGGCGACGCCCGCGGCATGCATACTTGGGTCCGCGACAGCGATGCGCCCGACCGCAGCTTCGTGATCGATCCCAACTGGAGCAACCAAGCCCACCGTCCCCCCCCGCGAGCGCCGCACATGCAGCCTCAGCAGCAGCGCCATCAGGTTACCCCTTCCGTCACGAGGGCCTCGGCGCGGCGCCTGGCTAAAGGTGGGCCTCTGCCGCGGTCCCCAGGGGTGTTGGCGATGCTTGCAATGGCGGAAAACTTCGACGCGCGGATGGACGATGAGCGGTGCTTTGGGGGTCCGGAGCTGCCGGATGGGCCTGCGAGCGAGCGCGTGACACCGACGACGTGGGCGGAGGCGCACTCAGGCGAAGACAGCGACATCTGGTACAGCGCTGAGGATGCGGAGTTCACCGGACTTCTCGAGGCGGAGACTTTTTCGCCAGCGGCAGGCTCGTAGCAGCCAGGGACGAACATCATTTCTGCCAAATGGGTGTACCTTTGGAAGTCCAACGAGTTCGGTGATGTGACGCGTGCAAAGGCCAGGCTGGTAGCAAGAGGTTTTAGTCAGCGGGAAGGGGTTGATTATTTTGAGACTTTTTCGCCGTGCCCGTCTGTTACTAGTATTCGCGTTCTTGCCGCAATTGCTTGTCATCTTGGTTGGGATTTTGTGCACCTTGATGCTGAGCAGGCGTTCGTTCAATCCAAGCTGGACGAGGATGTGTACATTCGTTTGCCGAAAGGTTGTGGCTCTCTCTCAGGGAAAGTTGTCAAGCTTGCCCGTAGCCTGTATGGTTTGAAACAAGCGTCCCGCATGTGGCATTACCATTTGCTCCGAGCAATGAAGCGCCTTGGGTTTGAGCAGTGTGCTGCTGATGCTTGTGTCATGCGTCTGATCGAGAACGGTGTTGTGACAATGGTAGTTGTGGTGCACGTCGACGACATTTTCTCGATCGGGACCAAGCGTAGGTGTGATCAGTTTGGCAGAGACTTGAACGCTTTCGTCCCGATCAAGAACCTTGGAGAGCTGAGTTTGTACGCGGGTATTCGGTTTTCTCGTGACCGCGCGGGTGGCACGATTACGTTGTCGCAGGAGACGTTTGCGAGGAACTTAGTTGAGAAGTTCGGTGTCACACGCAACAAGGAGACTCCCATGGTAGTAGGCTTGAAGCTTGAGGATTTTGACGATGCAGAGCCTGATGTTCTTGAGCCTTTTCGGTCTTTGGTAGGACACTTGATGTGGCTGGCGAATCAGACTCGCCCGGACATCCTCAACGCAGTGCGAGCTGTGGCGAGGTATGCCCACGCCCCCAAGATGGTGCATTGGCGTGCAGCTTTGCATGTTCTCATGTATGTCAGGTTCACGGTCGGTCTTGGTATCACGTATCAGCGAGGGACGGAGGGCGGTGTCTCGTTGGAACTCTTCGTTGACTCCGATTACGCGAGCAACGCGACGGACCGGCGGTCGGTTTCTGGTGCGGTTGTGATGTGTGCGGGTGCCTGTGCCTCGTTTTTGTCGCGAACGCAGAAGAGTGTTACACTTTCTTCGACTGAAGCCGAGTATGTTGCGATGGGCGACGGTTTCAAGGAAGCGATTTTCTTGCGCTATCTCTGGAGTTTTATCTTTCCAGATGAGCGCATCGGGTGCACTAGAGTTCACGAGGATAACATGGGGGCCCTTCACTTGGCCAATAACCCGGTCACCACCCCCAACTCTAAGCACATAGACATCCGTCACCATTTCATTCGGGAGCGTGTAGCACGCAAGCAGTTTAAGGTGGTTCACGTTGCGTCTGCTTTGCAGCACGCCGATTTTATGACCAAACCACTGCACAGGGCAGCATTCTGCTTTCACCGTGATTTTGTGATGAACATCAAGTAACGTTCCTTTGTTAGTCGATAGCAATATTTTTTTTTGCTGCGTTTGTCTCTTCTTGCTGTCTCTGCATCTATCTGCAATCATGGGGGGGAATGTCATGTATGGCTATGATTACAGAGTGCATGCACATCAATTGATATTTTTGTTGTTTCTCCTATGTTTTTGGACATGTCTCAGCAGGGGGGCTGTTCACGTGGAGATAGAACGTTGGGAGGATAGTTTCTTGGGATGTCACAGCAGGGGGGCTGTATGCATGCATGGATGGATGTTTTTTGCTTTATATTTTCTATCGTTTCTTGGACAACAGCGACGGTACCGATTAGCGGGTGCGCGCTGTTTAGGATCTGGTATTGGAGGAATGGGTTTGACAGGTTTTGACGATTAATGGTTGGGGCCATTGTGCTTTCCGAATTCTCGTTTTGATTGGTCAAGAAGTTGAGTTTTTGTTTTGTTTGAGGATTTGGTGCCAACTCTTTTGCAAGTTGTTTTTTCCAGAAATGTCCGTTTTCGTTCCGACGCCTTTCTGATGTAACACGAATAATTGTTGGGTGTTAGTGCACTGCCGCCCTCAGCGGTCTGTGGTGTTGAAACTGGGGACTATGTTATCCCAGGAACAGCTGATAAAAAAGGACCATGTATTGTATATATTCGTCACGCAAGCCCCTCAGGCAAGCTGGTATTCGACACGCAAGCCCCTCAGGCAAGTGAGCTCGTGGGCTCTTTCTCTCTCCAGCACTAGGGGTCTTCTCCTACCCCCAATACACTTCATACCCATTCACGTACCCCCCATCAGGCGCATACAACGCATGTAGATCGGACACACATCCAAAGTACCACAAACAAGAGTGATGGTGGTGAAAGCAACGAGGATGATGGTGAATACACTCCAAAACGAACTCGAGTGCAAGGTGGCAGTTTTCCTCTGTTGCTACCTACCGTGTCTGTCCTTCTCCGGGGAATAGCTTTTTCCTGCCCCATGCCGCCCCCTCACAAGGTCCCAGTTAATGACATATAGAAGTGTTTGTTTTGTGTTTTCAACCGCGTTGAGACTGACGACGACGTCTTTTCATTGGTCAGCCGGTTAGCGCGGTCGATGCTAATAATAAAGACACACACCATGCGGCGCGTGGATGGAGAACTGTGCAAGCTTCTAGATGCGGCACGAGTCCAAGCGGCGCGCATGATTGTAAAGGTCGCTGTGGTGGCCGCATACACGGCATGTGTGTGGGGAGGTGGAGGTTCCGGATGAGAACGAGATGGAACCGGCCTACAACCAAGAAGGTGCAGAGTTCCCCTCACTTTTCAAATCCGCCCGAGCGCCAAGAGGTGTAAGGTGGCTTTCTAGCACCAGGCGCGCGGAAAGAAACAACTCGCGCTGCAGCTACACGACAACAGCCCCACACGCGACTCTACTTTGGCTAGAATCTCGAGGTTTTGAAGCTTCTTGACCAGAAGGTAGCGCACGCAGAAATAGTGCGCACAGGAAGAGATCGCCGAAGCTTTGCGTAAAAGGGCGCGAATGACGAGGTTGTTCAAAGTTGTCCGGTATGTACATGGAGGGGGGCCTAACCCCTCCGACGACGACACGACGACCTAGAGCTAGGGCTAGATACCAGCGCACAATTTGACGGAGCGAAGGGCAGGGGGGTGATGTCGCCGCCACCACACTCGGAGGTATCATCGGATTTTGGCCAGCGTGGAGAGCGCGGAGTCGTGTGGCGTAAGCGAAGTAGCACACTATTTCGCGAGGCAAAAATGACGTTCCTCGCAGCGCACGCCGCTCCTCCAGCGCGGAAGGCAGATGCCAAAGAGATTGCTTTGGGTGAAGAATGATCGATACGCGACACACGGCAGAAATGAGATGCTCAAGCACGTGGTTGATTGCCATTTTGCGTTGTCACAAGTTTGTCTCATCACCTACTTCACTTCGTTAGAGACGCGAACGATTTTCCAGTCTTGATGAGGGGCATACAGTCCAGAAGGGAGAAGAGTCTTCGTGCTTTGGCGAATTAAAATGCATCATTATTGAATGTGCTTGCGGCGTTGTCCTTCATTGGCTCGTTACTTCTTCATTCATCTGCACCTTCGTATGACTCCTGCAATGATACGCATGGCCCTATCAATATCAGCTCTCCACGCTGTTATTGTAGGGCAAAAATGGGCTTTTTCCCGGTTTAGCGGTTCATGACCGTTATTAAAAAGCCTCCTGGTTAAGTGGTTTAGCGGCGATGCCCTGAATAGCGGTTGTAAAATTTCGTGACACTATGGACCGCTAAAATATATATAAACCGGGCCCACGACTGCTGTACCACGAAGTTCGCGCAATTGGGAGCCTCGCCGTGATCATCTACACGCCGCACCTCGGACAGAAGAAGAATGATGGTAGTGTACGAGTCTGTCTGTACAATATTTAGCCACATCGTCTTGCGTTTCGCTGGGTATTTCTCCTTGCAATACATTGTGAACCACCGTCGTTGTTGAGCTAACCTCGCGCCCCTCAATCTCCGAAGAAATCACCAGAGAGGGTGAGTTGAGTCTGAAACAATAAAGTACGCCGAGAGAGATCGGTGATGGACACCATCTACCTCCGACTCTTGTTCTTTGATGAACGCTGGGGCTTATTTGGTCCCAAGGCAGTCCGTCTCGCCGTGAAGGTCTGCTGTGTGTGTTGTATTCTTCCGGGTCACGCTCGTCGACGTTTGGATTGCGTATCTACATTGTATAAATGTGCAGGAACATACCACTCATCACACTCATCGGGTCCCATGCATAGATCATGCTTTCTACACATGAACGTACCACATCATGGACACGCAGAACGGGCAAAGTCCACATCATGATTGTTATTCTACTCCTATAGCATCATACACGAGCAGATTGCCGACTTCAAAACCTTCCACGAGGCTCTCATGTTTGCTAGTTCAACTGCTGTGCTCATGCCTCTCATGTGTGGTGCGAAAATTCCACAACTCATCCAACGAGGGGTAGCTGTTTATCATCACGGGGCCCCCAGCGCTTTGCAATTGCCCGCCAGCCGCGTGCGCGGCCGGAACAGGGACAAGGAACATTCGGAGTGCAAGTTTTGTGTGCAGTACGTTTCAACCCTTTCTCTTCCACCTCGTGTTTTACCTGGTGTGCGGCGCTGCACACGTCCCGCTGCTTCCTCGAGCCCCCCCCTACCCGGGGCGTAAGTGGCACTCCCCTTGGAGGCGGTGGTGTTCCCGGCCCCCGCGCCAGGCGCCTGCCTACGAACGGGGGTGGGTGAAGGACGCGATGATGATGTCGAGCGACGAGTACGAGGAACTGTATCTCGCTTCCGTGAGGGTGCCCCTGGTTTTGGCCGTGTTCTTGGGGCTCTGGGGGCTCGTGATCCTGGTGCTGCAGGCGCTGCAAATCGAGTTCAGCTCCGTGCTCCGAAAGGCTTCCGGTGCGGTGTGGAGAAGCGCTCCCTCACGTTGGGTTAGTGTCAGGCAGTTCAGTTATGTAGTGGAGTACTGCTGTACTAGGAATTGGATTAGAAATTGCAACCGTTTTGCGCCATCCACGCACACACCGTGCCCAACACGGCACTTATTTAGAGCATGTACCAACCATGGCACGCGCAGCAGTGCCTGTAAATCTCTAAATAGGTGCTGCTGATGTGGCGAAGAATCGCGTTTGAATCGTTGTGGTGGTAACAGCATTGTGAGAGTATGGCGAGACGAAGCAGGGGACATGAGCAGCACGGAAAAATCCTTACTTGCTGGTGTCACCAATCCTTCCGACTCTACTTTGACGTGGCCCCTGTGGTGTTTTCAGGTTGAAAGTTGACAGCGACAGCAACAGGCACCAAATCGTCGATGATACAGCAGTGTGGTTGTATGCACTGCCTGTATACATACGGTACGCACGTACACCCTAGGTAATTGTGGATGTTCCGCAGAAACAGGTGGTATTTTCTACCAAATGTACTCCGAACTTTCGTCCAATGGCCTACTGCTGCTGTATGGGTCGAAAGCGCTACAGCAGTAGGTATGCGTATATGTATGTAGAAGGTGTGAACACAGCAGTAGGAAGAGAGTGCTGCCCTACCTCGCATCTAAAATCGAAGGCAAAGCACCTCAGGAGGGGCGGGTAGGGGGCATCAGGGAGAGGTACCCTTCTATGTGACCACGGCGGGACGGCGCAAATGCTGCGAGCGCTGATTTGAAGTGAGACAAAAAAAAAAAAAAATGAGAGGCAGACCCATTCGAGATGACACCCCAGATCTACGGGGTTGTGTGTTGTGTGTGTGTGTGTTTTTGTTCGTGTTAAAGCCTCTTCTGTTGTAGCGCATGATGTATTTTTCTCCTTGAAACTGGATTTTTTTTTTTTGTTCTGTTCCCGGTGATGCTGCTACCCCCCCTACAACCGTGAGCGTTCCCCGGTTTCGCGCGGTGTTCCACGAAGCTGCTCCCAAATCATCTCAAAAAGATAGGGCACCACTTGGCATGCATGAAGTGATACACGGAGACGAGGCCACACCGTACGATGTTGCGTACGGGATACACACGCCGTCTTTTCAGTACAAGTAATGAACACAAGGCCGTCGTGATCTCGTCCCGGTTATGAACGGATTCCACAGCAATCCACAGATAGAGACAGCGGTAGCGCCAATTTCACGAGCTTCAGTACCGCAATTACTGTCGAGTTCTTGAGTGGTGCCGTTCAACATATCTCTGTGGGTTTGATTTCCACGTCCCACACGGCATACACGATCAAGCACACATTCACAGCAGCAGACCCGGCAAACATGTGCAGGTTTCCTCTGTTGCTACCGTGTCTGTATCCAGAGTATAGCATAGCCTCCCCCATGACGGTCCCTTACGGGGTCCCAGATCATGGTTTGGAGCATTGCTGTGTTTTCAAACGCGCTGAGACTGGCATCTTCTCATTAGTTAGCGCGGTCGATGGGAACAATTAAAACGCACAGTTCCTTAACCCCCACTCCCACCCCTTCGTCTGCATTCTGCTGTCTGCAGGACCCCGCCTTGCGACGGAAGACCAAGGAGATACCTCCGGAAAGGGAAAGCCGACGCGGGTGCCCACCCCCCCAAGCTGGCGGCAGGTCGTGTCCACGGCCGCGGGGTTTCTTGGAGTGCTGCTGGCGTGCATACACGGGTCGCGCATGCTTCGGGTCCCCCCGACCGTGGCGGTCGGGGGCTTCTACTTCATCCTCGGGGGGGCGTTGCTGGTGCCGCTTCAGGCTCCGTCCGTGAGGTGAGCGTTGGGGGCGTCTTGGTTTGGCCGCCGGCGCTGCTGCTGCTGCGACTGTAGCCGCCTCGTTCGAGTGCTTGGATCGGTGTGTGCTTTCGTTCGGGCGGAGTGCACTACAAAGAGAGGGAGAGACAGACAGACAGACAGACAGACAGAGCTGACTACTGCGCTCTTTGGTTTCCGCGCGAAACCAATTCCCGCGCTTCGCGGGCGAGAGCGAGCTTGTGATGCCCGTGCTGAAACCCGTCACCTCTACATCAGTTTAGACGTGCAGAACATGAGTACCCCCCATCCTCGCCGGACCGGGACGCAGGCAACACACGGTGCTGTTCTTCACGTCACGAATGCATATCTAAAAGTATACTGGCTGCTGCCCCGCCGGAGGTGCTTTTTTACGCGATTTGGCTTCACTAGAGCATGAAAAATGATCGATTTTGGCCCATCTGACAGAGGCACTATCGCGGGGAAAACAATAGAAATTTCGAGTTCAACGACTGAATTTGTTGGTTTTCGACATAAGGAAATATTTAGCTAGAAATATTGAAATGTTACTCCCAAGCAACCAAGTGAAATCCATCAGGTGGGTTGATGAGCGACGCTCTCGTATACTGGACTCTACAGCCCCTCTCTCGCAGAAACACGAAGGACTCTACGAAGGACACAACGACACGGCAGCCCTGAACGTTTACCAAGAAACCAGCTAAGAGCTAAAAAGCTAAAAAGGAAACGACTAGTCTATCTACTAGTCTACCTAGAAACGACAGGATAAGTTGCGCAACAAATGAACCACCAGCTTGATAGAATGCTCAAGTAGGAGATAAGAACAGCGCCAAAGCTACACAACCGAAACCTACACCGCGCACAAATCACTGCCGGTAGCACCAGCACAACAAGCAGAGACTTAGGATGGCGATTCTTTGCGCCACCAGCACCCTTCAGCAGAGAACCAAACTATATATAGATCCTCCCCATCAAAGACAGCCACCATCAAAGACAGCCACTACCCTATGATAGCCCCTCTTCGCGGCCGCGGGGGTGTTCGATTGTTCCCATTCCTCCACTATCTTCCACGAGTGGCGCAGAAGGACGAGCAGCTCCACGGTGGTCGGGGCCAAGTTGCTGCGATTCTTCGTGACGATGTTTGGACTGCTGTATGGCTGTGTCTCTCTCAGAAGCGGCGTGAATAGATGGGTTTCCGCTGGTTCTTGAGGCCTATTATTGAGGAAATCTGCGAATATTAGGATGTACTGGAGTGCTGGCTGCTGACGCAGCCAGTGCACATGCACTGTGCATGTGCACTGGCAGGGAGGACTTGCGCGAGTACTCATGGGAGCGGTTCGGTGGCCACGACGACGCGAAAAGTTCAGTACGCAGCTGTTGCGCGTGCGATGACGCCATCGTTCGTTGCGATGCACGAGGACATGCAGAAGATGTCGGAGAGCACGGAAGGATTGAGATCCTTCAAGTTCGTGACTCCCGCCGTCTTCACGAACCTGCTGGTGGAGCTCCCGAGGTACTTCTCCGCCGTCAAGAGCCTCCCGGACTTGTCCACCTCAACCCCGAGACTTCTGACTGTGCAACAAGGATGAGCTTCCATCGTGGTTCGACCTGGTCCGCAAGCTGTGGCTTCTGCAGCCGTCTTCGGCGATGATGGAACGTGCCTTTTCCGCCAGGAACAACGTTTTCGGCAAGCAGCAGACACACATGCTGAACGACCTGTTCGAGCTGACTGTGATGTTGCGTTTCAACCGCGGCCTTGCGTACTCGACGAATGATGCAGTGGTAGTTTAGCTAGCGGTGTGTCGTGTTGGTAGTGTCGTGCTGGCAGTGTGTCGTGTGGTCGTGCAGCAAGATGCTGCCAGCTAGCGTTTCTTGCCCGTGCGTACATGAAAGGGATTGCGGGAAAGTCGACGGGGCGCCAATAACCTGGCTGCTCGCATGTACCTGCGGTCATATTTTAAAAATCCTGGCCCCCTGCTCCTAGAGCTCGTTGACTGTTAGCGTTGTCTATTTAGCGCTTCTGCACACACCAAACAGATGGAAGTGGGGGAGGATGGTAATTATCGGTTTACCATGCCTTGCGTCGGCGGGGAATGCTTTGCTTGTTGTCGAACGTTGAATGTCCGAATCTTGTTTTGAACGTTTGTCTGGTTTCTTTGGCATCTGTACAATCTTTGCGAAGTAATGGTTTTCTCTGTTTCTTTCTGCTCCTCCAGCTTCTGTGTGCTCTCTGTACCTCGCCCCTCGCCCCTCGCCCGCTTCAAGCAACCTCTTGCTGATGTTGGTGGAGTACTGAGTCGAGACGCATGGGGTGAATGGGGGGAACCAACGGGGCAAATAAATGTTGTTTGCAACATAAAACGATATATATTTTTCGTTAACTACGTGTCTAAATACTTCAATGTAAGCCGTGAATGCCAACACTGCCGGTGCACGTTAGTTGCGCGCTACAGTTGCGTAATGAGGGCGCCAAAACGACTAGAATGGGTTTCAGGCAAGTTTCAGGCAAGTTTTCAGGCAGGTTGCCTGATTCAAATCAGGCATTTCAGGCAACCAATCAGGCATTTCAGGCAAAAACCTGGTGTCAGGCAAATGCCTGAAATTTTGCCTGACCCCAAAATGTTTCGCTTGCGACGGGCCGTTTTGCACATGCCTGAAGCACGCCTTCGGCGTGCCTGATAAGGCTAAGCTTACCTCAGCCTATTCCGTCCCCTCCCACCCCCCACCCCCACCCTGGCATTGACCGGGAGGCAGGCAACACACGGCACTGTTCTTCACGTCGCTGGCAGGCGTCTTCTTCCCAGCCACGGACGTACACTTCGCCGAGGTGTTGGTTGCTGACGCGCTGACGAGCCTCTCGAGGGTGTTCGCCGACGTTGCGGTGACCTTCCTGCTCGTGGCCAAGGGCTGGGGGATGAGGTACCCCGGATGGGCGTTCTTGTACACCCCCTGCGTGTTCGCCAGCTTTCCTTACTGGTGAGAAGGACACTAGTTTTGGGTAGTACCTACCTACCTGGGTAGATTGTTTTGGGTGGGAGCATTTTGTCCGTGGTGTTTTGTCGGGTCGGACTTGCCGTCCTTTTTTTTTTTTCTCGTTTTTTTCGTCTTGTTATTTTTTTGGGGGGGGAGGGGAGGGGGAGCTAAGAAGAACTGAGATATGTATCCCTCCTGTTTTCACGAAGCCCGTTTCGTGCCTTAAATCACCTCTTGATCGTTTCGAATCTTTCGTGTGGCAACCACCAGAGGCAAATCTGCTGAAGTTAAATGTGCCGTAAGCCGGCCCGGCCGCCGGCCCGGCCGACCCCCACCCACGCACCCTCCCTCCGCTGAACCCGGCACATATGCCGAGCGTGTACGCCCTTGCCCCTTGCTTGTGTCGAGTGGGGATAGCGGGAGAACTGTCTTGTCCGTTATGGAGAGGTGGTGCCTCCTGAAGTAAGGCGTGACAAGATATTATCGCTGTGGTTGTGTATCTCAAACGGGTATTGTAGTCTTTACACAGTTTCGGACTGGGGCTCCAAATTTGCTGAGATAAGGAAACAGATTTTGAGATAAGAATTTTTCCTGGAAACTTCCTGCAGGCGAATATTTTCCGATTTAAGGCGGCTTCATGTGGTTGGCTGTGGGACGACAGTCACCCAACGAACTTCCCCTGTTCGCAGGTACTGCTGTTTTTTGTGGTGCGCTGCGTGACAGCTGCACCCCGATCACCGCGCTCCCACTGCTGTTGAGTGTGCGTGCATGCATGCGTGTGCGTGTCTGTGTTGCCCCCTCAACCCCAGCACACGAACTCGCACCAGAACAGCGACAGGAAGTACACATACCGCCCGGCAGCCGTGTACGAAGTGCTGTGTATTGCATTTCAAGCGTTGGGGAGAGGGTGTTTTTTTGGGGGGCGGGGGCACATCGAAGTCAAAAACGCTCTCTCAAGTAGAAGCAGAGAATACTCTTGCGGTGCGTCACCAGAAGGCAACTGCGTGCTATTTCTCCTCTCTGCCCTTTGCTGGCGGTGCTGCCGCCTCCGCTACGTCGTCGGTGCCGCGGCTCGTTCCGGCGCTCTTTCTCCCCCTTGCTTCAACCTGTCTGTGTGTGACGGGCGCGTGTTGCTGACCTAAGGCCGCGCAGCAACCAACCCCAACTTGGTTTTCTGACCGTGCAGCCTCCCCCTTTCTGTGTTGGTGGCGCGCCAACTCCAGGGCCTTTGCGCTGGGCGCTGGGTATTATTTGGGCGGCCGCTGGACATGCTCTTGCAGACTGTGTGTGTGCGTGTGGGTACAGTGCCTGATGATAGGTTGTGTGTGGTGCCTGATGTGTTATTTCAAAGAAAGCTGCTAAATCGAAAAGTTGGCAAAATTTTCCACAAAACGAGCCTCCCTCCGCTGTTAAATCTGATTATTTTTCTCTTATCTTGGGTTCTGGCGAGACTGTCAGGAACGATCCTCAGAACGATGGCTTAACTCTAAATATATTTCCTTATTTCAGCTTTTTTTTGGTTTCCGAAACTGTCTTTTGTGTGTATTTTTTTTTTACACTTTCCAGTATTTTCTGAAAAACAGTGCATCAGTTAGAAGCAACGTTGGCAAACACCAGCAGCAACAACAACAACAACAACGGCCGTGTCCCCTTGCCGCGCTTCTCTCTCTCGCGCTCTCTCTCTCTCGGCCTGTCGGAGCGCCCGCGCTGAACGCTAACGCCCCCCCCCCCCCCAAAAAAAAAGGGTCCGTGTGCGGCAGTGCGTAATGCAACTCACGTACGAGGTGGACCCGAAACGGAAGTTGCTGTTGGCGATAAACGTCGGCAAGTACCTCAGCGCCTTCCCGGTGATCTGGCTCACCGGGTACCAGGCGATGCGGCACTACGACGGGGCTGCGTATGTGAGTTGATTGTCGGGTCGTCTTTGTGTTGATTTTTTTTCTTTTTCTTTGGCTTCCCTTTCTTCCCCGTGTTGAAGTTGGTTGCTGGCTGGCATACTTGGCCTCTAAAAACCCAGATATTGATTAGTTTAGGTAAAAAGCACCCCATTAATTTGTATATATATATATTTCCCCGCTTTTCCCGTCCCGAAAATCCGACCCCACCCGCCTGTTTTCACGTATTTTCTCTCGTCAGCGTCGTGGCCGTCGTTGGTTTTTGGTAGTGGTAGTGGGTGTGGTGGTGGGGTTTTTGTCGAATATGAAGACGGTAAGCCCGTTGATTGCCCGTCGTTGTCGGGAGACCGGAAGCCACCATTGGTTCCCGCGACGCCCGCCTGGTCCCAACGCTACGCTTGGGCTCAACCGTATCTCGCGTTGTGTTTGTGTTTTTTGTCTTTTGTTGTCACGGCAGGTGTTTAGTTTCTCGCGTCCATAGGGTATGTTATCCCCATTCCATCCATCAAACATCCTTTCCTCTTTCGCTTCGTCGGAACACGGAAATTTGTGCGACGTTTGCCACATGCACACCCCCCCAACGAACCTCTCGCTGTTTTTTGTGTCAACAATAGCAACGACACTTGGACATATTCAGCAGCTGCCGAACGTACTACCGAGAGCGTTTTTTTTTTTTTTTTCACAACGAATCCATCGCTATTCATAGATACAGCGTCCAGAATATCAGCCAATGAATCCATAGCGTTAGCAGAGACCACCTGTGTTTTTCTTATCGCCCCCCAACATCCATCCAACCTATAGACAACGGATCCAAATGAATCCATAGCGTTGGCGGAGCCTAAATATATTTTTATCGTTACCCCCGCCAACCATCCCGTCCTCGACAGCTTCCCGGCGTGGGAAAAGCCATCATTGCGGCGGCCCTGCTGAACTCGGTCTACTCCTTCGCCTGGGACGTGAAGATGGACTGGGGGCTCGGCCAACGGGGGAGCCGCAGATGGGGGCTCCGCAACACGCTCCTCATCTGCCACGAGGCCCCCTGGCCGTACTACGTGGCGGTGGCGGTGGACCTGGTGCTGCGGCTGACGTGGGTGGCTCGGCTGGCGGAGGAACGGTTCAGGAGCGTGGACATGGTGCTAACTCTGGAGCTAGTAGAGGTCAGTTGGGTTGGGGATGGGGATTCGGCACCGGTGTATGTTGTTGTGGCTGGCTGTTGTCTTCACGTTAAATACCGTTCGATGTGTATGCACAGCAGTACCTGTATTTGTGGAGGAGCGCGTGCGGCATGGTTTGTTCGAGGTTGGTTTGGGCGTGTTCCGGACAAGATTGTGCTTCATTTCGTGCGTCACGCTCGGATGGGCGGTCGGTTTGTTCTTCTTGGTCGTTTCTTAAGGTTTTAAAGGCGTTTCGGGAAGGGATGAATCGACGGGCAAGGACGCGACGCCACTGGTTGAAGCAGTGCAACCTAAAGAGCCGTTGCTTGAGAGGTAGAAAAAAGTAACCATCAAGCGGACCCCCTGTCTCGCTTCTGCCTTCACCAGCCCCCCCCCCCCTCCACGAGCATTGTGCCCCTCTTCGTAGGGGGGTGTTACCAGGCCCCCCTTGTCCGCGTCCTCTCCCCTCTCGAGTCGTCTAACGTTTACCCTTTTCGATTTGCCCTGAACTTGTGGGATGTCTTCGAGCAGATCCTACGGCGTTCGATGTGGAACGTGTTCCGATTGGAGTGGGAGTGCATCCAGTGCCTCGGTGGCGCGAAGGCTGTCCGGCTAGACAAGGGATCCGACGCCCTTCGTGTATGAGACGGATCATGAGTCATGATGGTGTATGTGGTGGCTGTAGTATTTCAGTAGTCTGACAACATGAGGTTGGGAGAGAATTGTTGTACATACATACGTGTTGGTGGCAATCGCAAGGAGACTTGAAATCGGAAATAGGGTTCCACGACATGTGAAGTATTGGTGTTCGCGGTGGTTTTGCGTCTTAAACGCGGCTGGGGAGAGAGAGAGAGGAGTTGGCTCGAAGTTGGTGTTGTATCTTTTTTACGTCCCATGTCACAGCGATCGGTGGTATGATTCATGCGATACATATTTTGTTGTCCGGCGTTTGCGCGGACATGTTTGTTTTGGTTTTTCGTGCCCATGCAGCAAACTGATGGTTTTTGGTGTGATGCCCTCTCTGCGAACGGCGCCGATGTGCGACGTAGACGGCGCTGCTGATATATATATGTATGGGAGCCAGTTGATACGGATTGATCATCTGGATGTGTTGCCGTCAATGTTGTACTTACGTTTTAAATCCGAAGCGACTAGAATTTGAAAGTGTCAAGTGTGTTGTTTCTGCGGTTGGCAAGATTTCTTGCCAATTTTCGTTTTTTTTTCGGGCTGGTGTTGTTCGAGAAAGTGTTGCGTTGCCATTTCTTGGCCCTGCTCGATATTCAACGTCTGTGTGTTTTATTTTTCCATGGGGAACCACCTCTAAAACGGCATAAGAAAGAGACGCCGACTTCTGGCCCATGGATGGCAAGCGATGGCGTAGGGGGCGAACGAAGCATGCCAGGCGGAAAAGGTCCGAGAGAACAGAGGCTTGGGTGTATCCTTGCTGCTGTCGCTGTTTCTCCATCCACTCGAGGGCGTACGAGCTCATTCTGTACCCACAAACAGCTAGAGAATAGCGCCTCTTGCTCCTCCATTAGTACACCCGATGGGGTGTTTGTGGAACTACTGTTTTTGACGTGTTTTGGGTCATCGATTTGTCAAGAGCTGGTTTGTTGTTTGTCAAGTCCTGGAACTATGCTCTTCGTCCCGGGGTTGTGGCTGAGGATGGTACGCAGTTGCTTGGATTATTATCTTCGTGTGCGGCGACAAGAGGTTCCGTCCGTTCTGGCCGAGGACTTGCGGAAGTTTTTTCGGTGTCGTCCGAAGAGGGACGAGGATTTTCGAGTTAATCTACGAAATAGAAAGGGGGGCTTCGTATCCCTTATCTTCAACCCTAACCCCACCCCGTACCCGCTACTTCAAACCAAGATTAAGAATATTCCTTGCGAGGGCTACTGTACTGCCAAAGAGTCGAGACGGCTCTGAACTGGTGCCTTGAGCATGGGAGTGTGTGGAATCGCCGGGGTGATGAAAGAAACACCGCGAGCATTTTTTTTTTTTTTTGCTTCAGACTCCTACAATACAGTTGGCATACCACTTTCTCACGTGTCTGACTCGCCTTGGTGTTTACGTCTGTGTGTGATGGTGTTGTGCTCGGTGTATGTTACTTAAGTCACTTTTTGGGGGGGGGAGGGGGCGGGGACTCGTATGCCATGCAAGTCGAGTTACTGTGTACTGCTGTCTCTGCTGTTGTTCCTGTTGTCGAAAAAGTGTAGGGATGTCCAAAGGACCCCTTGCCCAGCGGGTTCATGAGAAATGAGCAGTGTCATCAAGCGATGGCGCTAGACGAAAACAAAAGCAGGCGGCAGGACCAGCCCACAGCTGGCTGCCAGTTGTGATGTTTCCCAAGCTCAACATCTCACCCAGCTGACGACGTGTTTCGACTCGAAGAACCCAGCTAACCTCAACGGACCAATTTACAAACCTGTGCCGGGAATATAGGTAGTTCCGGTTTGGACTATTGAAGCACGGGAAGCACAGAGGACTATGTTGGTGATCGAAATTGCTCTACTACCGTCCACGGTCATTGCCTGACGGACGAAGCCCAAAACAAAAAAGACAAATGGTAGTCATGGGCTAAGCGGGGACGCTGGAATGTCATCCCCGGGATATCAGCGATATCCGGCAATATGGTTCTCATTTGGAATCTTGGGGAATTGACCGGGTTGCTTCATGACCGAAAGCTCTGCAGCATCCACAACCACACTGGACCGTGCTTTCTGCAGGAAAGAAAAAACAACGGGTCGAATTTTGACCGGGTTAAATAGGTGGTTGATCATCCCCGGGTTACAACATTTCGTGTTTTTTTAGCTCAGACCGTTCCACCACAATCAGGTGGCCGATACCACTGCTGCATCGACTAGGTGGCCGACACCACTGCTGTATCGACGAGTGCCAACACCTAGGCAACAGTACCACACACTTATAAACAGCATGCAACATGCCCGCCCCCGGTCAGGGCCCGTCAGGGCGCGCTATACCTGGACTATCCTTGAAGCCTTTTGATACTCCCACAGCCCGCTACCCCCACCACCCGCAACAGCATTTCTCTGGGCACAATACCGGACCCCGGCGCTACTCTTCAAAGTAACAGAATCACTTGGTGGTTCAGCCC
Organism: Ectocarpus siliculosus; assembly: GCA_000310025.1. Classification (NCBI taxonomy): domain Eukaryota; class Phaeophyceae; order Ectocarpales; family Ectocarpaceae; genus Ectocarpus; species Ectocarpus siliculosus. The sequence goes on from FN649741.1 coordinate 6,385,964, forward strand.
TGTTCCAGCCGGGATACATACATTGGCACTATACTGGGCACCTACACTACTAAAGAGGGCCCACCACGCTGTAGTCGGATACACTAATAGCGTGTTACAAGGTTCGCCCTTCCGTCCGCCGATGCTTGTCGAGCAGCGCGCGCCGCAGCGGATCACAATTTGACGGAAAACTGCCCTGACTCTCCCTTTGCTCGGGTTGTCTAGAGGCCTGGTGCACGCGATATCTTCTTGTCTTCATCCCACGCGCTCTTCTCTCATCATAGACGCAACCTCTTGCAAGCATTGCTGCTTCGACAATTCCCCCAATTGCAGATTGGGGTTTCTCCTGCGGCAAAAAAAATACTGCAATGTTAGGCAGCCGCGGCCCACGGCAATCCTTAGACGTAAAAACTTTTGCAAGCAGTATTCTCGATGATATCCACAGCACCAGCAGCAAAATGCGCGCATAACCCGCGCTCCGCATAAGCACAGACGTAGGAGCCAGGGCACAACCGCATCGTGCAAAACAAGCCACCAAGGTCGCTTGCAGTCAGGAAACGCAAAACCTACTTGTCGCGGAAAAGACCAACCTTCGACGAAACGCCCACCATGCTCAAAAACAACACCAATTCTACAATATGTTACAAGAATTTAAGAACGTAACTCGATACACTTCGCGAGAGGGATCGCTAAATTACACACTTTGTTGTCACCTAAAAATATAGCGCGCGCGCATGCATCTTTTGCCGGCCGGCCTCTGTGCTTCGTAGAATACACATACATAACAATACCCGTGTTTGTCGATAACAAACACGGCAAACACGGGCCTTACACGGCAAAAAAACAAAAAAACTGCTTGCAACCATTGAACTTAACAACCACCTCGAAGGAAATCGACAACCTCCGGCACGACGTGCCGGTTAAGCCGGACGAGCAGCATCTGCTCGATCCTCCACGGCGGCATGCCGCCCCGCTGCAGCGACCTCACGGCAGCGCCGAGCTCGGCACCGCCCCCGCTCCCGCCGCCGAAGTGCCTCTCCCCCTGCCGGCTAGTCGAATCGATCCCGGCGTACAGCCTGGCGACCAGGGCCAGGTGCGGCCACCGCGCGGCCAGCACAACCTCACCGGTACCGGAGTCCAGGGTGTCCGTCCCGTGGAGCCTCCAGTATGACAAGAGTTCGTGCCGCTTAGAGGCGGGCTCCAGCAGATACTCCTCCAGCTCGGCGCGGGCGTCCTCCGACAGCCGGTTATCCACCTCGCCGGGGACCCCCCCGCCGCCGCCGCCCCCGCCGCCGGCTCCGCCGGTTCCGTTCTCCCCCGGCGGCGGCGCCAGTCCCCCCGCCGCCCCCGCCGCTCCGGCCGCCGCCGCCTCCATCTTCTGCGCCTGCCTCATCTTGTCCAGCCTGCTGACCGCTGCCCCCCCCGCCGCCGCCGCCGCCGCGCCGGGCTCTTGCCGAGCGGCGGCTGCACCGCCGCTGCCGTCCCCTGCTCCTCCCTGCCCCCCGCCCGCCTCGCTCGCCGGGTCCCTGAACTTCCTCAGCTGGGACGAGACCGCCTTGAGGGCGCGGAGCTTGAGCGCGCTGCCCCCGTCGACGCACGTGCTCGCGCAGCACTGCTTGAACCGCGGGTCCAGGAGCATCGACACCGCCTCCGTGTCCTCGCGGGCTCGCCCGAGGCCGCTCTCCTCCATGCCCTCGGCGACCGCCTCGAGCAGGGCCTGAGCCTCCGGCGTCAGCTCTGCTACCCGCTTGGAGCAGAACGGCGCGGCGCCGGCGCCGGCGGCAACCATCGCGGGTGCCGCCGCCACTCCTTCCCCCGTTGCCGCCGTCGCCAACGCATCTCCTCTGATATCCTGCAAGGGGTAGATGAACGAGCAGTGGAGGTTGGCGTGAAGCTCGATGGACTCCGCCAGAAAAATCCCCCTGGGTTTCTTCTTGTCCCTGGCCGCCGCCCCGGCCGCCCCTCTGTCGCCGCCGTTGCAGGCCGCCGCCGCCGCTGACGTGCCGACTCCTTCCGCTGCTCGGCGTCCCTCCTCCCCCTCCGTCTCCCCCTCCAACTCCCCCTCCTCCCTCGCGTGGACCTTTGCGAGCACCTCAAGGGCGGGTTCTAAGATGCTGGCAGTCTCGCGGATGGCCTGCCACTCCGAGGGCTGGAGGGAGCGGTCGGTGGGTGCCTGTCGGAAGTGGGCGTTCAGCGGGCCCGCCAGCTGAAGGAGACGCTCGAACAGCGCGTGGGAATCTGTCCACCTGATGTTTGTGGCCGTGCGTTTCCGGGTGTCGTCGGGGAGTGTTTTTTGTTACAACATATGCATACGACCACAGAAAGACTACCCATTCTAGATACAATTGTATAACCAGGAGTCGAAACGGATGTTTTGAAGCCTTCGCGGCAAGAAAAAACCCGGCTGGGTGCTGGGCTTAACTTTGAGTCAATTTAAGGCTATACACTGATACACTGAACTACTATCAGTGATGCCAGCTGCTTCGTTGTTTCTCTTGTCTGTGCAAGCAGAAAATGGCGCACCTGTACGTGGTGGGTGGAGTCACACAGCGCAGCTAGATCTGCGACGTACCTAGAATAAGTTGCATGTTTGGTTTAGTGCATCGTCCCTTCCTGTCTTCCCAGGCCGTCGGCTCACGGCCGAATCAAAATAAAAATAAAAAGCAAGGGCTCTTTTTCGGGCTCTTTTTCTTACGTCAGTGCTGCACACAGCCGGCGACAACCACATGCAGACGACCTACTTGCTTCTTTCATTGTTGGATGTGCGCAGCAAGCAAACTTGGTTCAGTACCACCATCTCGCAAATACGGAGCAAACGCCAACCCCGGCCGCCGCCACATGCTACCGACACCCAGCACCGCTTCAACCCCCCCCCCCGTCCCCACACACACACTGCCGAAACCCCGGCGCAGCCAACTACAACTCGCCTTGTGGTGCTCCCTCGAGCCCGTGCCAGCGCAGCGGCCAGCTCCTCCACCTCCACACGCACGGTCTCAAGCGTGGATGCTGAACCGGAACCCGACCCAGGGGCAGCGGCGGCGGCCGCCGCGAACACGCCTCCCTCGGGCCGCCAGTGCTCGAAGACCTCCACCATCGACACCGCCCGCCGCACGACGTCCCTCATCTTGGCGTTCGCGCATTTATCTTCGCCAGCGCCCCCGGCGGCGGCGCAGCCCAGAGAGCAGGACACGGCCGAGTGTAGCCGGTAGCTCGAGCACACGAGGACGGGGACACCCATGTCCTGGAAGGCGCGCCCGAAGCTGCTGCCGCCGCCGCCGGAGCAACCCCCGATGGTAGCGGCGAGGTAGATGTCCTTCGGCTCGGACTTGTGGCAGATGCTCGTGAAGAGGTCCGCCGTCAGCTGAGACCAAAGCAGCAGCAGCAGCAGCAGCAGCAGCAGCAGCAGCAGCAAACCGGGGCGATTTGTGTTTGGCCAATAAGCGTTGGCGCGGCGCGTGTGAGAAACAAGCCGGGGAGCGCAGCAGAGGTGGAGGAGCTTGAGGGTCGCGCACGCACCCAGATCCACACCTACAACACGTCAGCGTTCTACTCACGAACCCCCTTTCATGACATAATACCAAGTATCGAAATCTCCGTACATTTGTCCTCCCTTCCCTACAAACTAAACAACACGTCACCTCTCGAATCCACGTCTCCTTGGCGTGAGACATCTGCCTCCCCCGGAAGCACCTCGCCCCGATCGCGAGCCTCACAAGGCCCCCAAAGTCCTCCGACACGAAGGAAACGGACGCCGTGCAAACCTCTTCCCCACCGCCGCCGCCGCCGCCGCCGCCGCCGCCGCCCTCTCCCCCCGGCAGGCCCGTCGAGTCCACCTGCAGGCCAACGAACGGCCCGGACCACCCCAACCGGCGGCACGACTCGCTGTGGGCCCTCAGCGCCGACGCCACCTCTCGTCTCACGCCCGCGCACAGGTCCTGCAGGATGGCGTTGGCTGTGCCGGCGGCGCGGGCGCCGTTTGCTCCCTCGGTGACAGCGGTGGAGGCGGCGTAGCTGCTACCGCTTGGAGCGAGGCCGCTGCGGCGGCGGGCCAGGCGGCGGCCGGCCCCGTAGCCGGGGGCCAGTCCGCCAACGAACAGCCTGTGCCCGAGGTCCGAGCACAGGGAGCCCGGGTCCAGCGTCTGGAGAGCGCACATGAGCACGAACCGACGGTCGTGCGGCAGGCAGTCCTCCGCGGACATGGGCGGCGAAGGGAGCGCGCTGCCGCCGCCGCCGCTGCCGCCGCCGCCGGGGAGCGAGCAAGCCCTCAGCTGAGCCAACGCCGAGCCCAACGACGAGGGGTGATGAGGTTGTGGCCGTCCTTTGCTGCCGCCTCCGCTGCCGCTGCCGCTGCCGCTGCTGCTCGCGGCGGACTCTTTGACTACCGCACCTGCGCGGGAGTGTGTCCACAGAGCGGGGCACGTGTAAGATGGGCGGAGAGAGCACCAACAGGTCCACGTGGTGAGCCGGAATTACAGCACTGGATGTCAGCGGATAAATCAGCAAGCAAATGGGTAGAATCCAACCAACAGCGGGTTTGCGAAAAGACACACCGCTAAACACGGGCCGGTGCGAAAACAGGGTGGAATCGCTGTGCACGGGCGACTCCTGCATTTACTACATTCCTCGACCCTTACCTCCCCCCCGACGTGACAATAGGTTGGGTGTGTTTTGTTTTCGTTTCGGGTATTTGAAAATTTTCATTTTTGGGGGGGACGCAATCCAAGAAACCCCACTTCCATTGAACATGACAAAAAGCTAAATGTGTACGCGGTCGATCACCTTCTGCCTTCCGCATCTTGGAGGACGAGTTGGCCCTGATGATCTCGGCGTGGATGAGCGGGTGCTTCTTGAACAGGTGGTGCAGCATGCCCGACGTGCCCGACCCCCCGTTACCCGGTCTCGACTCGACATGTGTGTACGTTGCCCCGCACCTGCGATACAGGGTGGTGAAAACGTACAGCAGGCACATTAAAGCTTGTTGTGTGGAAAGTACTGGGTAACTTGAAAGAGAGAAGGAACGAGCGATCGACGCAACCCCTTGCAGCGTGAACAGGGTCTTCTCCGGCACGTGACAAAACAACGGGGGTGGTAGAGTATCAACGTGAGCATCCGCGCGTGACAAGCAAGGCGTCGATCTGTTCTCTAGAGGCAAGCTAAGGAGACGCCAATACTCTTGGGCTGGCGTCCGGCACACGGCAATGTTGAGCGCTACAGACATGAGGGTCGATATTGCTGGCAGCCACCACGCTGCTAGCAGGCGGTCAGAGGATCTCTTGAAGAGAATGTCGCCGGGTGTGAGGCCCGTACTGCTGTACCTCCCGAATTGAGGCATCGTTCGACGGGAAACCGTGCATGACGGACTCGGGGCACGCGGACAAGATTCGCCGGGAAGCTTAGTCGCTGTTCAGTGACACTACCGCCCGCTCGCGCATGGCTAGAGCCGTGTGTATCCAACCCAAGGCCGTGAAAATAAACTAGCCACGGGCACCGGCAGGTATGATATGGTGTGCGGTTGTCGACGGGCAGAGGAAAACCGCCAGTCTCCAAAAGCCGCGGCCGACCAAAGCGCGCGCCGAATACAGCCGTGTAGCCGTGTGCTTACGGGAGGGCTGCTTGCAGTGTGAGACGGACGACGCCGGTACATTGGTAGAGAGAGATCGGAACGGTTTTTAATGTGAAGACAACAACAACAACAACAACAATAGTTTGGGACCGATGGTCGAGTGGTGGGATGGATTCCCACAAGATGGAGGCTTTCCTCGAAAAAAAAGGACTTGAGAACCTGGAGGGAGAACCTTGGAGCCTGAGTCAAGGACTTCGAAGCACGAAGCATTGACAATAGGACATTCAAAATAAAAAATAAAAAACTGAACCCCACACCCCACGCCATGTATAACCTCACAGGTAGTAGTAGTATGTCGACATTCCCCAGAAGAACTACTGCTGTAGACTGAGCCCAGAGCAAGAAATGAATCACACGTTGTCTGATAGGCAGGCAGCAGGGAGTCCTGTGCCAGGACGGTCAAAAATGTTTACACAAATGGATCCAGTATTGGTGTGTACTGCTGTAGGGGGGCGGTATCTGCCGTGGGAAACGTGATCGCCCTTAGCAGTCAGGCAGCTACTGCTGTATGCATACTTGCAGACTACATGGGTTGTTGAATGTCAAGGATCTAATACGCACGCAGCCGTGTAGTATATGTATCCCACAACGCACCCGCACGCGCGTGTGCGTTATGCACGACTGCTGCTGTTGTTGTCCTTTGGCTCGACTCATCATCATGCATTGTCGGCTGTGCTGCGCTACATAGCTACTGCTGTACGCGCACGCACCTGACCGTGCGTTGCGGCAACCCCAAGGCAGGGTCGGCTGGAACCTCCACCAGCACGGTGCAGCGCACGTTCCGGCCCTTCGGTGCCACGGGCGGGAACTGCTCGAAGTACTTCCACACCCCCGACGTCCGCTGCTTGCGCTTCCTTCCGGAGGGAGAATAGAGCTGCTGGGGGTCCCCGGCGGGCGACGTCGACGATGCCGGTGCTGCAACAGCAGCGCTGCCGTTGTCGTTGGAGACGTCGATGGGGACCGGAGGCAGTGCCGCCGGCGGTGGCGGGAGGGACGGCGGCGGCTGCTGCTGCTGCTGTTGCTGCAGGGAAACAGCAGCGGCCACCGCTGTCGACACCGGCGCAGCAGCAGCCCCCTCGGCCAGAGAAGGCCCATCCGATGCAACCGCGGCAGCGGTTGTTGTTGTCGTGTGTGACTGCAGCTGCTGCTGCTGCTGCTGCTGCTGTGGGGTAGCGGCAGTAGCGGTGACGTCTAACCCCACGTCGTGAACCGCTTCTGCTGCTCCTCCTAATGGATACGCCATTGCAGCAGCAGCTGCTGCTGTTGCTGTGTCCACGGAGGTTGAAACGGCTTTTGCTTGGATACGCTCGCTTCGATCGAGTCGACTATGTAAGCACCCCGGCCGTTTCGTCTTTCCGCAGCGGGGGTCTGGTTGTCTGGTTGTGTGGAAAAAGAGCAGCAGCTGGAAAAGAGCCGGGGCGTTGTGTTCGATGTCCGGAAAAGACCCGCGGAGCGTCGAAGGGCGGAAAAAAAAAGTTCGATCACGGTATGGAGGGGGGGATGGTTGGATCTGCCCCGGAGTTCGACTCAAGAAGGCGGCAGTGAGTCTCCGAAGAACAGCAAGAAGCACATATTGTCTGCGCCGCCTCGCACAAGCACAGAGAGGGCGGAGCACAAAGACTCAGCGAGATTCAACACAAAATGAACTTGGCCTGTGGCTTGTTCCTAAAGTCTGCTGTGAGGAGGTGTACCGCAGTCTCTCTCTTGGAGGAGGTGCTTGTTGAGGAACACTCTTCTTTCAAAAAAAAATGTGTTGGATTCAAACGCAGCGAGAGCGGCGGTTCGCCCACAATGGTTGCAAGAATGGTTGCACGTACGCGCTGCCTGTGTTTCAGCACACACACCCTTATCTAGTTGAAGCGACCCCAGAGATATAGGGAAGAGAGTGACGCGGCTGGATTTTTGTCGAGGGTCGAGAGCATTCCGTAGTTTTTGTTGTGGTCGCACAAAGAAAGATACAAGGGTACCGCGCACCCTGTTATTATATGGAGGAACCAGGTTCGACCACCTGGCTGGAACGGTTTTCAAAGCTTGATTCCTCTGCAGCAGAAACAGTGGCGTCGTGCAGAAAGCGGCGTTGGAACCGTCTAGTCGAGGTCTCTCCGACCATCTCTCTCTCAGTTGATTTTGGCATCCGCCTCTTTGCCTTAGATAGTATAGAGTAGATCGAAATATTACATGCAAAAATGCGTGTTTGGGTTTCAAAAAAAAGGTACATAGGCTTTTCGTCTTGGTTCCGTGTCACATGTCCTCTCACTCAAGCTAAGCCTAAGTAAGGTCGGCGAAAAGAAAGATAAGATTTTCAATGACAATCAATCAATCGACCGATCCGGGGGCTTCTCAATGTTGTTTTTAAAGATGCAACAATATCTACCGTTCGAAACAATACGGAGAAAAGTTGGGAGAAGAAAAGTTTTGTGCGAAATATCCCACTTGATGCATGGTGAACTTGCACATTTTACACATCAACATGAAGGGTTGCTCGTCAAGACAGTAGTAGGATGAGGTATTCTTAGCGCCACACCGGTTAACGGTACGTGACTGAGTGACTTATTGTCCTTCTCCCTCGAAAGAGGGATGCTGCTGCGTTGTACAGTACAATAATAGACGAGTTGCACTTTGTTTGGCAGATAGATCCAGAACACGCATCAGGCTTCCGTTTGCCGTGCGCTTCATCATGCCGCTGCGTTGTCCCTCCCTGGCTATGTCGCCTTCGTCTTTGGGCATGCTATCTCTCTTTCTCGCATCTTCTAAACCCCTCCGCCTCCTGCACCGTCCGCGTCGCAGGACGGCAGCCCCCGTGGAAGCGGGGGGGACAAGCACCCGCCGATGGCGCTCCCGTCGGTATGGATGCCGTCTCCGGTGGATGCCGTCTCTGGCGGCCGCTGTGGCGGCAGTGGCTTTGCGAGAGTCCTCGACGCTTTTCATTCACCAGGCGGCATAGTACCGGCAGCAGCGGTATAGCACCGATGACACCAACAGCACCCACGACAAAAATAGCACCGGCAGCACACCGCGACACCGGTAGCACCGGCGGCAGTACGGATGCGACAAGAAAGCGCAAGGATAAGACGAGGTCCAAGTCCCTTGCTCCCTCGGCCACCGCCGGCGATGGTAGAACTGGCACGAGAGCCACCACCAGCTACCAATAGCGCAGTCATCTTGTCCCGACCAGCGGTGTCCCAGATCTCCTGACAAAGGCCACGACGAAGCTGCTCTTCCAGTTGCTGCCCTTACCGCTGTTGTTGTTCTTGCTGCCGTCGCCGACCCACTTCATCAGCGGAGATGATACTCTGGTGTACAGAGTCGAAGCTGCTCTACCTGGGCTTTCCCAACGACTTTCATGATACGTACGTACCTTCATCTGCTGCTACCGACCTTCTTATTTTCGGAGTCGTGTGGTCGGCAACGGCAGCTGCAGCTGCGGTAGCGGCTGGCGGGGGTGTTCCGGAGAAGAAGCGAACGTGACGGTCTTGGTGATGAGTAGCTTCGACGAGGACACTGCAATACCATCTCCGGAAATGAAGCCGTCGGCAGCAGCAGCTAGCGGCAGCTATAGCTACGGTAGCAACGGCGGCGGGGCTGCGGAGAAGCTGAAGCGGTGGTCGAAGGCATGGTCAGCTTCGACGAATTCACCTCCAAGGTCGCTCGCAACGCCAACCCCCCATGTACGACGAGTAGATTCACAACGTCAGTGATCGGCGGCAACAGCTGCAACTGCGGTCGAAGCGGCCGGCAGGGGAGCTCCGGAGAAGCCCACGTGACACTCTTGGTGATAAGCAGCTTCGACGAGGACACTGCAATAGCATCTATCTCCGGAAATAAAGCCGTCGGTAGCAACAGCTAAGCTACGGTAACAACCGACGCGGGACTGCGGAGAAGTTGGAGCGGTGGTTGAACGGTTGAGCAAACTTGTTAATGGGCTGTGAACATATGGATGGCCTGTGGAGACCACCTTCATAAAGGTACAATCTCCCCAACGTCTGTCGAGGACGATTCCCTCTTTTCCACAATGGAGCCGAGGAATAACAATTGGGCACGTCGAGGCCACGCACCAATTCGTGTTGCTTTGGTCGGGCATCAACACGCCGAGACACACGACAGCGGAAGGTGATAACGAAGGCCGTACACGCGACTAGCTACAGACACCGGGAGGATATTTCGTCATGGCCGTAAACATGTGCCATTGGCTGGTGGTTCGAGGTTTTGTTGTTCTGGGTATCACTTCCGCAACCCTTGCTCGTAGTGCCAATTCCGCCGATACCTGATGGTTGGGTGTCTGGTCCTGCCTTTAACGACGACGACCTCGGTGCTGAAGTGCCATCGATGGCTGATCCATTCGTATATATATTCTGCACGAACGGCCGACCAAACCTTGTCACGGGATTGGTTTCGGTACTACCTCGGATCTAACCTTTTGTTCACCTCTCTCGGTCTTATTTGGAAATACTCGGAACGCCGTGATAGCTCCTCTCTTGCGGGTATAGTGCTTCTCGCCCACCTGCTGATGTTGGCTTACACAGGTGTGCTCGAGTCATCATCCCCAGTTGTTTTTGTCTAGGGTGGGCTAAACCAGCCTTCTAAATCGATTTTCAATGATTGCCCCGCGTGTTGCCCTAGTTCCCTCGAGATTTCGGGTCTTTCAGGGTTTGCCTCCAACCACCGTCGGCTCCCCACAGGTTCAACGGTAGCCTCAGCCGTCACCCCCTGGTTTCCGTCCGACCACCCTCCTTGTTGAGGACAACGCCAACAACGTGTCCTCACACCCTGGAGCTTCGGGCCGAATTTCTCTGAACCCGACCGAATTAGTGTCGACTCGGACACCGCCCCGCCGCTGCCGCTTGTGAGGCCCGTCCTGCCGTTGCTCATGGGTGTACCAAGCGCGAGCCAACAGAATCTGGCGCCTTCCACTGCCCGGCGGCCTACGCTGGTTTCTGCACGTGCACAATCGTTCGCCGGTCTCCGGACCGGTGGAACCTACCCACCCGCGGTTTTGGCTCGTTCGAGTCAGGTTCCGAAGGTAACAGGGACACCTATTACGTACCGGCGACAGGACCGTCGCATGGTTCTTCCCGCGTGTGTGTGCCATCGGTGATGCTGCTGCATGTTCGGGAGAAACTCGAATATTTTTGGCGAGTAAGGTTGAGAGTTAGTCCCACTCTGGTTGGGAATAGGAGAAGCGAACCGGTTTGTGATCCCGCTTTCCGTTATCTTTCGTTTCACGCGCCCTACCGGTGGGCGTGCAGCGTGTCTTGATAACGATGAACCTATCTCGGCTTTCGTTCCACGTGTTGATGCGTGCGTGGACAACGCAGGTAGGTGTGTCGCGCCAATGCATCGCGTCATCTTGGTGTGGCTCACACGGTTTGCAATGCCGGGGCGTCTTCATTTGCAGGTAGGCAAAAGCACTAGATGGTGGTTTCGCCAACTGCTTGGCGCTGCCAAGCTCGCGATAAGACTGGGCGAACGGTGCGGTGGCCCATTTTTAAGCTTACCATGGCCTTCTGGGCCTTGTGCACCCTTGAGCGTCGAATGTTTTTACCCCCCACCGACCACCCCCCGCGGGAACACTGACTTACTTTCATGCGGCTCTTCGGCGACCATTCCAGTCGACGTGCTGATACAGTCGTGCCTCGGTTAAGGACACACACAGTTTTTTCGTTTAAACAGGCGTCCTTTAGCCGGGGAAATGTCCTCAAGGTTGATACTCCTCCTCATGTTGTACATTCTGCGAGCCACGATGCCTGTGAAAAAACGTTTGTCCTTAACCGGGGGCGTGTCCTTAAAAAAGTTAACCGAGGGATGACTGCTGTATGTGCGTCGTCACGGCCGTTGAGTTCACTGCCTAAGGCACCGCTCACATTTGCCCTTCGAGTCTTTCGTCTAACAACGACACGCTGAAGAGGTGGAGAGATGCCTCCCCTAGACCGATTTTCAAAGCTCGATTGCTCAACAATCAAGCTTGTGCCAACACGAAAAGTGGTGGTTGTGGGTGGTTGTGGAAAACATCTCGTGGAGGAGGATTTTCCGTGGACTTCGGCTCTTCTTTCCACACCCGCTTGATTGTGGAGCAATCGAGCTTTCTTTTTGGAAATCGGTCCAGGGAGGGTGCCATTCATTTCTCCGCCTCTTGTGGTATTGAATGCTCGAAACTGTCGTAGATTGTGTGTCTACTTACTTCTCGCTGTTGGGAGAGTCAACCACACTAACTATCCTACACGGGTGGCCAAAGCAGGTTGTATCTGGTGCACAACCTCCCCACAACCTCTCTAGGGTCAGGTTGTACGCCGACATATGAAGCTAGCCCCGCATCACAGATTGCGACGTTGGTCCATTCAATAGGGGGGACGGGCAGCGTAGACTACATGTTGTCCAAGGTCGATCCCCAACGTCCCAACCTGACCCCGGGGAGGTTGGGCACCACTTACAACCTCCCTTTGGCCACCCGTGTATGGCTCGAATGCGTGCTGCCATGGATGTCGACGAGAGACATGTGACTCGGGCGTCCACCTATCCCATACGGAGTTTGTTCATAAACGACTCTGTACGCGCTGCCACAGGGTTACCTAATGAAGCGCTCGTTTGACGCCTGCGTAGCTTAAGTTTTACGGAATACAGTAGGACTCTTGCAGCACGTATAAAAGAGCAGAGGTAGGTATGGGATTGTTGTGTTTTGGGGGTCATCAATCTTTCTTCGGTTCATCATTTTTTGAAGTCTTGATTTGATTCACTCAGTCGTTTCGTGGGGTTTCTACCTGGATATACTAACTTCCAGGGCGGGAGTACAATAGTGTTTCCGAATCTGGGTACAGTAAGGATCTGAACGCTATCAGTTCTAGGGAAATACTTCTACTGCGACATTGCGGGAGCTGCCACTCCCAAGGGGCAGAATCATCAAGGGGTAGCGTAAACTGCCCCTCCCCACTGGAGGTGACCCCCGGTTAGTTGGTCCACGGGCTGCAAGGAGTCCAAAAACTTCTCATTTTATACCGTATCATTTGCAATATTTGTTCACCTGGCTGGGTAAAGAATCAATCACATCGCCAAACCCAAAAATTAACTAATAATTTACAAATAAACCCAAAACCTAGTTAATTAAAGAAAAAAACACATTTCCATTTAGTCTATGCACGCTATTTGAATATCTTCATCGTTGTCACAAACAAACGAAAGCGAACATGTGCAGTACAGAAAAGGCGCTCTCTTGCAATTCCCCATGACACTCGCAAAGACACAAAACTACAGCTTCCACAGAGACCCACCAAAAACAACAGGCAGACCAGGGCTGGCTACGGAAAATTGCCTCACAATAGTGCAACTACATAGTTCGTTCCCCAGTCAGTCATGTCTCCAAACACCGGAAGTTGAACTACCAAAATTATGTGGTGCGTTATTATATAGTACATCGAAGTATTATGCAAGAACAATGCGTGTGTGTGTTGTTTTCGTTTGATGATGACGGCTTCTCCCACCTCCCTTTCCATCCCACCCACTCCGAATAAAAAAAACGAAGACTTCGTGCAAACGAACACACGTAGTACTATCATGAAATGCTCCGCCCCTGCTTGAAAAACAAGCATGCATGCTGGACGGATAGCATGGCATGGACTGACACGTAATAGGCACAACAACGACAATGGCACTAAATACAACGACACGACAAGCAAGACAATCCACAACTACTCAATGACAACAACAAGACGAGACAAGACGAGACGAGACGAGACGAGACGAGGCAACACGCAAAAAACGCGTGCTTGCTTTGCAACGTAGGGTAAGGACCACCCCCCGCCGCCGGCTCAGATGACGCAAAACCTGCATCTAATCTGTCCCCGGACGAAAATGAAGGCACTTGAGTCGAACGGCAAGAGCTGCTACAACGAGAACAAGCCTCCTTCAAGTTACTCCTCTGGGCGGAGTCGTTGCTGCTCGGAACACGGGGAATCGAAGGAGTCTGCAAGCAAGCCCCGTTCTTTATCCGTCCAACCAACAAACATTCTCACGACGAAAACAGAAACAATCGATCGCCGTCACCCCCATCACCCTTCGAGTGAGTATTATGTATGGCGCCGGGGACTATTATTATAGATACTACGTTGATCAAATCGCCCGCTAGCACAATAATTCCCTCCCGCCTCGTTCCATCACCACGCCACCTACTGGCACGTGCGCTTTTGCCCGAAACTCTTTGTACTCTACAAAATACATAACGCCATTACATTAGCACTACTAGTCGGTATTACCCCGGGTACAATTAACACGCAACAGAGTGTCATGGAACTCAAAAATCATTGAGAAGAGGAACCCACGTGGGCCACGCTCACGCGTGCACCCCCGTGTGAAGAATGCAGCGCACCGTACGCGCACTACTCTCCGATTCGTTGCCAAGGCGATACACCCACTAGCAGTACTACCCCGTCTCGCCTCAAAAAGCTAGTACACCTAAAGACTGCTCGGACCCGCCGTGTGAAACACGTGTGTGTTCGATCGATGATCACCCGAGCTAAAAAAAATACACAGTATTGATTGGTCTGCTTTAATAGTATCGGTACAAATAGTTCTATTTGTACTTCGAAATTTGGTATCCATTTATAATTTTGGTAGTAAGTTTAGCTTCCCTAATAGACGAAATCCCATTAATTTTGGTACGAAAAAGTAGGGTCCCTATCGCCCTATTGAACTGCAGAACTGTTGGAGTCCATGGTCGACGCCGGACGTTTGGCAGGCGATATGTACTCCCCAAACCAGAAAAATAAACAATAAAAAACACACCCATGTCACAAACCTGAAAAATGACTAATAAAAATTAACACACCCATATCACAATTACAAACCTGAAAAATAGTAAATAAAAATAAACACACCCATATCACAATTATATATAGTATCTCTGTTGTTTGAGACCCTACATATTAAAAAACGAAAAAGAAGATCGGTACGCTGTCTAAAGACCGAAAAAGGCAACAGCGGCCTCCAAGAAAGTCATCCGTGCTGTTCTCGCAGAACAAGAGGAAGAACGTCAAGCACGACCGAAGCTCGACACTACCCAAGTCAACCCCCTGTCCTCGGCCTAATGAAGCAACCACTCAAGTTCACGAAAGAAAGAAGAAGTAAAGAAAAACCTTCACGCACCATTCTTCCCACACAGACAGCTGGAGAACCCTCCCGCGTGATGGTAAAAAACCATACCCATTGCGCCACACACACACAACAACCGTCGTTCTACATGTCTTGTCGAGAAACGAGTTGAAGCAAAAGAGTGACACGTACCTCTAGTCTACAGACTTTCGACGCTGGAGCACGGTGAAGAAAGGAAACAGCCACACTACCTCTTCTATTGGATGTTCTAGTCATCGTGAAGTAAATTACGGCCAAGGTACCACGCACCACACGTTTGTATATCACATTCGTGTTTTTTTTACCCCGCGACGAAGAAAACCCCACCCACCCACAACACCAACAATATTAAACACCATATAACAGAACAAAAAAAAAATGTAAATCAACATTATGATATCGGTGTTCGACCGATGACTTTAACCCTTGAATCACTGGACGAGAAACCGTGCCATATCGTCTGTCTCTCTCGTTATTGGACTTATGAAGGAAAACCATGAACCAGGAGGCACAAGCTACGGCCGCCACATCTAACACGGTGTCTTCTACACCGTTTTTGTACAAACGCACTCGCTCGTTGCAGCACTGAAAAGTCAGCCGTGACGCCAAGACACGCCGAAAAAAACTTCTCAGACCCCTTACCCCCGGCCATAAAAAAAAATGCCCTTCGCGACCGGAAATTGGACCGTAAGCTAGGTATCCCGGGCATTTCCGACATACATGCCGCTCCGCAAACGGCGGGGGTACACACGAACTCCCCCGCAATAAGTTGAAGAGTTGACGCACGGGAAGGTAAGACCATCGATGTGCACAACGATGGAACGTAAGAGGCCGTGGGCATGCGCATTCGTAAGGGCAGTTGCAGCACAGCCGACGGCAGGAACACCACCGACACTCGCTGCGCTTCTTTCTCCTGTTCTGGCAACGCGGCCGCTACCTCTCTCTGCCGGCGATGAGACAGCCATTTTTGTCGGCACAGCCTGACCTCCTTAGTGCCTGCACTTCTTCTCTCCCACACACCCACCCGTTGCACCTACCCCTCCCCCCCCTTCCGGTTGCGTAACCCCCATTTTTCTCTATCCTCGCCCACCGCCCCCCCTTCGGGGATGGCGTCGTCGCCGCGTCAAGGAAGGATAGCCACGCCGGGCCCGCCGACCCTCGTGATCGCCACGAGCTTCGTCGGGACCACTCGGAAAGAACTCTCCACCGTGAACTCTTGCTGCTGGTGCCTCAAGCGGTACACCACAACCTTCGAGTTTGTTTGTAGGGCGAGCAGGGATGGAGGACTTGGTGGAGTCGATGCACGCGGTGCAAAAAAATGCATCCCCGGTAAGCGAGGACGCAACGAGGGGGGACGCTTTGTTCGTCGTATAGGTACGAAACGGTTTTCGCCGTCCGTTATGCTGGAACACAGCGTGGGGCGTTCCAAGCCTTACCACACACTTGCTGCAAAAAATGTGGCTCACCTGGGTAACCTGGTTGCACAGGAGGGCGGGAGGAAGCGCCTCGGTTACCCTCCCAGCGTCGTCGGGATGGACGAGGTGGATGAGTTGAACCCCAAGGAGGTCCTGCGGGGGGGGGGGGGGGGGGGGGCACCAGCGGGAGTATTCTCCGTGTGAGCATGGGTAGGTGCTTTCTTGCTGCAGCAGCCGCGGCAGTGTCGCCTAACCGGGTGACAAGGACACCATGTCAGTCTGCTTCTGGACTTGTTTCATGAATGGACCAGGATACGCCTTGGTGCAAAATGTGTCATCCGTGCAGCGGCGGACATCAGGCGCACCTCTCCCGGCCATCACCCCTTCTCTCTTCCGTGTCAAATGAGACCAAATACGGTACCGACGGTTGATCGACTGAGAGTGACGTAGTTCCAAGAAACGACGAAGTGCCAGCCGCTTGAGGGCGGCGCTCCCATCCAACAACGCCGATCAGCTTCCCGGTACACATTGAGCAATACACACGACACCCCTGTACCATTCCTTCGACCCCACCTCCCGTTCTAGCGCAGGAAAGGAAACATGAGGCCCAACTATCCCGACTTTCTTTCCACGGCTACAATAATAGCGTAGCCGCGGAATCCACATCACAGACCCTGACCTCGGTGCTGATTCCCAGGACCCGCTGGAAGGCGTTCGAAGCGTACAGGAACACAGTGCGGTCGTCCGTCGTGTGGGCCGAGATGAGGTCGTGCGCTTGCTCCACGAGCATGCGGTACGCTCCCAGCTCCGTCACCTGCGGACAGGCACGGCGGCGAGAGCATGGTAAAAGTGACGCAGGAAAATCGCAACAGCAAGACAAGTCTATGTATATCGGCGGGCTCCGCGAACTAGAAGGCGGTTTGGCGCTGTTCTTCCTGCTAAGAGTGACGTCTTTCCATGAGCCCACCTGTTGGGGGCGGTCAACGCAATACCCGCAGTCGCCTCTAACAGTATACACAGGCACGGAGAGAAACAGCGGAGACGAAACAAACTGGACGAAGTACACACACCCGATACGAGCAATCTACAGTAGCTCTGCAGCAATTTTTCCGTCTTCTTTTACGCACGCACGCACACAAGAACCTTTACCACGTTGTAGGCACTCAAGCCTACCGCATGGTAATGATTCTGGTAAGGAATTATAGTGCCGGAACGCGCACAACAACACCCGCGTAATAATAAAAAAAAAACATGTACTGACCTGGTTCTTCATGCCTTCCACCAAGGCTTTCTTGCGCTGGCGAGACCTGCGGGAGTGGTCTCTGTTCCTAATCCTGTTGCGCTCTAGCCTTTCTTCCGGGGTAAGGACTTTGTTGTCCACCTCTCTGATTTAAGGTGGAAACACGATGGAAAAAGAACACGGGGGGGAGGGGGGGGGGCGAGGAGAAGGGCGAGGGGGAGCGTCAGTCGGGAAACTTTCAGTGACTGTGCGGAAACCGCGACAATTTCGTTCTCATGGCATTCCCACTCTATGTCGGTCCGGCCCGGAGTGCTATCTGTGTGTATAGTAGTTCATCACGACGGTTTCGAAAAGAGGATATGTCCACACCCTCGGGGGGTTCTGTAGGTAGATCTTCTTCTAAATACGCAAGCAGCGGGACGGGGGTCATTGCGCATGGGTTTTTAACAGCAAGCGCGCCGCGCGCGAGAGCGCGGCTGTCTCGTTTTCTCACGGGGGGTCATCGATGCTGTTGCCGCTATTCCACGATGACGTCCCGTCCTCGCCGGCAGATTCGCCGTCTTCCCACGCCGCCACGTGTTGTTGTTGCGGGTGCTGCAGCTGCTGCTGCAGCTGTTCCTGCTGCTGGCCTTGCTGCTGCTGCTGCTGGGACCGGAGCTGCAGGAACTGCTGCTCCTGCTGCTTCTGCAGGAGCTGCTTCTGCAACAGCTGCGTCTGCAGGAGCTGCTGCTTCTGCAACAGCTGCTGCTGCTGCTGTTGCTGCTGCTGCAGCAAGAAGTTCCTGGCGGCGGACACGCCACCGTCAGCGGCTACACCCCCCTGCTGCAGCATGGTCCCCTGTACGGCCGCCGCAGCCGCCGCAGCAGCCAAAGGGGCGTCGTGGGATGCCGTGGCCGCAGGAGGAAAAGCAAAGAAAGGAGCGCCAGCCCCTCCCGCTGCCGCCAACGCCTCGTAAAAACCTTGCTGTTCCTGCTGCCGCTGCGGCGGCAAAGCCTGCTGCTGCTGCTGCTGCTGCTGCTGCTGCGCCCAGCCCAGCTCCATCCCGGGGTAAGAGGAGGAGGCATACGAGGCCAGAGAAGACGAAGAGGGCCCAGACGTCATGGCCGCCGTGACATGCGGCCCTCCACCGACACCGCCGCTATTGCCCACGCCGTCTATCCCTAGCAACGAGGGCAAGTCTTGCTGATTGGTAGCAATGGGTCTGCCGCGTTGGATTAAAAGGGGGGAGGGGGGGGGGGCGAGATCAATACGTCGAACAATACCCTAAAACAAAAGGAGGGAGACATGCAGCCAGTCGTGCACGAAACGCTTCCAACCGGCCCCAACAGGTGATAGAAAGAGGCGTTGTGAGCGAAGAGAAAACGAGCCCCCCCCAGAAAAAGCAGGCGCAACAAAGCACCACCGTCGAAACGACAAGGTGGCATCCGCGAGCCAAGAGTTTGGTGCCTAGCTTACCCCTGAAGGAGACAGTCGTTCCAGGGTTGAGAAAATGGCTCGGCTTCCTGGACTGCTGGTGCCCCGCCTCTTCGAAATCACCGAATCGTTTAGCGGCAGGGGGAGGGTGGGGGGTTAGACGCGTATCATACTCCAGCACGATGCACGTCGGGGTTGCTGCTTTCTGGACAAACGAAAACCTGAGCCCTTGACGGCTGTGTCGCTCGTAGGACAGTTTTTTTTTTTTACCCTTAGCGCCTGATGATGTCCATTGCTGATGGAGAGGTCCTCCTTGGGGCACACGTAGACCTTCCACGTATAACGCCACCTTCAACCCACCGCAACCACCTAGAACAAACAACATCAACACCCACCATGTGCATACCCGCCCCGGCGTACAACGACACAGAATTTCAGCAGAAACCATACAGTCGCCTATCGTGTAATACGACATGCGCATGGCACCCGGTTCCACACCCACAAGGCTCACCCACAGTAGCCTCCCGTTAGCCCGGCCCCTGGTCCCAACCCCAGGCCCCCGCCGGCCGCCCAAGCTTTGTGGTGCCCCAGGCCTGACTGCAGCGACCCCGGGAGCGGCGGGGCGGGAGTCGCCGCCATACCT
The DNA here is from genome assembly GCA_000310025.1 of Ectocarpus siliculosus. Classification (NCBI taxonomy): domain Eukaryota; class Phaeophyceae; order Ectocarpales; family Ectocarpaceae; genus Ectocarpus; species Ectocarpus siliculosus. Next base: position 6,405,394 of record FN649741.1, read on the forward strand.
CCGGCGACAACGTCGGGTAGTAGAGACGGGCCCCCCGGGCAGTGCGCGGAGCTGGCGGCACCGGCGGCGGTGTTGATGGCCACGGTTGCTCCGGCCCCACCCGCCGCGAAGTCCTCGTTCTGGTTCGGCGACGACATGATGATCCTGCTGCTGCCGCTGTTGCTGCTGCTGTGCGTCTCTGGTGAAAGGCTGGAGCGTCGACAGTTGGGGCGGGCGGGACGGAGTTCAGCGGTGAACAGCTCACTTCAGGAAGTAGGCGGGACGGTCGCGCACGGCATCATCACCAGACGGTCCCTTCCAACAGCACACAAGACGTCCGCATCGCCTTCCCTACCCTCCTCCGGGGAACAAACGGGGTCGTCCATATGTCGTGACCGCGAGGCGCATGTGATGATCGCGTCCTCGTGGTCCTACCTGAGCACATCCTCGTGCTGGTCAATATTTCGAGGCGGCGGCGTGGAGAGTATTTGCGCAGACTAAACCCCCTGCCCTGATGTGATTACCGCATTTTGTGCGTGTTATGGCGCCCATCGTTGATTTCGCACCCACCCATCGGTGTTATGGCACCAGGGTCTGCAAAAAATATATCAAAGAACGGCATGATTTAATTGCATTTCCGCACGCGGTGCCACACCAACGATATCGAACCTGCGTAGGACGTAAATTTGCGTTCTTTGGCGTTCTTCGGCAAGGTACCGATACCCTCCGGGCCACATGTCCAACTGTAAAATGTGGCGAACGGCTGAGAGGTCGGTAGGTACCAATTCCTTTCAGTATGTACGTCTATCGTACCGACGCGGGGTGCGCGTAAAAATGATTCGAGCTTTTTTCTACGGTGATCCGACAGCTACAGCAGCAGCAGCAGCACCTCTAGCACTGGTCTGTGAGGAAGTACCCTCGGCGCCTGCACCCTCTTACATGGCGCAATGAAAAGTGTGCGTGGTTGTTGTGTGTGTGCTGCGCGACTCGAATTTGCGGTTTGCGCGGCCTTGCGTGTAATTTCGCTGCCTTTCTTTGTCGTGATTGTGGTCCGTAATTTCGTAATTTGCCGTATGCACATACGTACTTCGCGGACTCCGGTGTGTGCTTGCTCTACTGACGGCTGTGTGTGTGTGTGTGTGTGTGTGTGTGTGTATGTGTGTGTGTGTGTGTTTTGGTACCGGATCCTGTACCTCAAAGCTGCCCTACTTGTACCAGGGAAACGCCTATGTTCGTTTCTTGAGTATCGCACCAATCGATGTCATCGCACCGGGGATGGGTGCGTTCACTCAGCACCGTAAAATGGCCACTATGGTTTCTTCCGTATCGCACCCATCGGTGTCGTCGTACCGGGGGTACGTTGGAACTCTACATATGCATACGAGATGATATCATTGCAATTTGGCACTGGTACGGCGGTGCTATGGCTTGACCGGGGTACGATAAAAAACCAAGATGCATGGGAACGGTGTAAGAACCGTCCGCACCCCGGTGCCATAACACGCATAATTTCGGTAGTCCAATGGTTTGATTTCAGGCTCCTAGACTTCGCACCAGTTGCTAGACTAAGACTACAAGCATTGATTGGTACTGGAGACGACGCGGAATCTTCTCGTGATACCTGTGGATCCACAACGAATGATGAACAAGAAGATGGAAGAGCACCTTCACGGCCAATGAATGGTGGGACATATGCGAGTGGGTTTGAAAGGCATGGAGGGAGGTGGACACACAGACAGGCTGTTCGCGCAAGTTTGAATGCAATCCAGCGGCAGTAGTGGTGCTTGTGACTTGGTCCGAAATGGTATATTCACCGTGTTAGTCTGCGGGAATTCAGTCAGCGAAGGGGGTCCAGGTCATGTGCCGGTGGGCTGTTCGGGCGGAAACGTCATTCAGTGCGCGGCTGACTCATCGCCATTTCCGAGCTTTGGAACATACAAACGCTAGAGGCAGTCAGCTGTTCACTCAGCTGTTTTTAACGAGCGGTTGGCGATAAAAATGTTGAGATGTTTTTTAGTCCACCAGTTGCCCTCGAAAAACAGCTGTCTCACCCTGAGCAACTCAGATCTTGGGAGGTTGCGGCTCGGTGTCTGATCCTCGCATTCTCGCTACAGCGCAGGTTGGCATGCGTACGTACTTGCGTATGTACTTGGTGGCTACCACCCAACATGTCTTATATGTATTTCTGTGTGTGTATTTATTTTTCCTTCATTCTTCATCTGCATCCCGTTGACACTTCTGTGCTCTCATGAGCCGGAGGCCACCCCACTCCGAACAGGTTCTATTTGACTAATCTACAACAACAGTGTTTGAACCCATCGGGATGTCGGGATGTTACAGCAGTAGGCTCCAGCAACGTGCACAACATGAAATAGCAACAGGACCAGCAACAGCAACAGCAAGACTACTGCTGCTGTACACCCACAAAGGCGTGTGTGGTGGGTAGTGGTGGGATTATTTGCAGTGGGTGGGGCCACGTAAGCTAGATTTCCCTCGAACGAAACCCTCAAATGATTGTCGGATGCCGCCGATTGAGGTAACGACCAGTTGGGCCTCGATTTCACTGAACAAGACGTAGCTGCCCGCCGGTTGCCGCGGTGGACTCTGGCCACAAAAGCCGGTTGTTTTGTAGATGGGCAGCACAAAAGGATACGAGAAATGGGCTAAAGCAGTGGGATCTGTCTTCAAGGGAGGATGTTACAGCGCGTTCCGATGCCCTGCACACAGCGGCATTTATGTAACCTTTCGCCGCGTCACAAGGAAAATGCGCAGCACAGACAACAAGATCCACGGACAGTCGCGAATAGCACTGTTTTTGTCACTATCTCGCTGAATACTTTTGCTGGGTTATTTCTGGCTGTAGATGCGCGTAGCCCTCGCTTTGCTGGGTGCGTGCGACATCGTTGTACGATCCGGCTCGGGCGATCCCAGCTAGGGCGATCCTGTGTGCTAGATTGTACAACTGCTAATTGTTTGCTTGCTTTCTTCTGACAGAAGGCTCGGGATACCTACAACACGTACTTCCTGTGAGCGTCTGTTCTGCAAGCAAAGCGCCACAGAGAAATATCCCCCACGCACAACGTCACAACGACCGACTCCCTTCCTACGGCTGCTGCTGCTGCTGCTGCTGCTTCTACGGGATCGGCTCCCCGTACCAAGCCAAACAACACCATTTTCCCAAAAAACTGAAAAAAATGACTGCTGCCGTCGCTGCGATCGCGATGGTTGCGTTTGGACGTTTTGGGCTCGCGATCCTACACTACCCGATATATCTAGCTTCACCTTCGTGTTTGCTATCTTGTTCCGACGTCCTCTGCACCGTTGTCACCGGTGTCGGCCCGGTATCTCGTCTTGGGAAAGTGGTAAGCGGTTGCAAGAAGGAGAATGTGCGGTGTGTGTTGTGGCTGGCCCTGGTGCTGATGTGAAAGGAATGTGTCTCCGACTTGCTCGGTCGCAAGATCTCCGAAAAAGAAGCGTGCGCCGAACCCGCTCTGTCGAACACCGTTATCACGCAAATCTCCGATCCGCGTTGACGAGTTGGACAGGATCCATAGTCATTTTTGTGTTGGCAAAGATCCACGCACGACTTACTGCAGTTGTCCCGATGCCATTCACCCTAGTTAGTAGTTAGTGATGCCTGTCTAGCTTTCCAAGCTATTTTGACCGTACAGACAGGTGCACGCACGAGTTTCCTCTTTCTTGCTCTGCGAGCGGAGGATCCGGCGCAGCGTGTGTCACATGATCCGAAATCGCCTGCGCAGCGGTGATCTTTCCCGCAGATATTGCAGGTTCCCTGGATTCCCCCGAAGTTCCACGCATCACACCGCCGTTTCGTACGGCGCTACTACTGCTGTACGGAACGGGCCCGGAGATAAGAAACGTCAAAGCCGATGCACGAGGACACACAGCAGTTGTCACAATGACATGAGTTTTAGTAGAGATTCGCCGCAGTAAGATGCGTTTGTGTTCGTGGGTCGTGTTTTTTAGCCCCCAGGTGTTGTTGTTGTTGTTGTTGTTGCTGTCTTCACATTAAAAACCGTTCTGTTCTCTCTGCTCAGTACCTTCTTCTGTCTGTACTAGTCTAACACTTGACGGGGTCGATTCCGGTGGTCACAGGCTAACTTACCCAGAAAAACGTATACGAAAGTAAAATGGACCTGAAGGGTCCGCAAGCCAATGAAAATCAACGACAGATAGTCTAGGCCACTCCGCTCGCCTCTCTACACGCTATGCGAGGTAACCCTAGATTGGAAAAAGATAGAAGAAAGTAAAAAGAAAAGAAAAAGAAAGGAAGAGAGCAGATGGAGAGAAGCAAAGGGAAAGAGAAAGACACAGACAGAGAAAGACACACGCCTTAGCGACAACAGCAAACAAACAAACAGAACAACACAAGACAACACAAGACCAAGCGGGCCACTCGAGCCAGCCCATGCACGTCATCGCTCGCGGGGGGTTGGTGCAATGGTGCAGCGCCGGGGGGGGGGGGGGCGGGCATAAGTCAAGCAAAAGGTTCATTTCGGCGCGGTGTTTCGCGCGACTCGGTCCGTCTCTTCGCGTTTCCTGTCTTTCCTCGCCGTCTCGTCCGCCTGCTGTACCCCTCCCACCCCCCCCGTGGTTGTTGCCGTGTGTTGTTGTCGGGCTTCTTGTTTCGTTTGAGCAATCGTTGTCGGCGAGCCTCCTCTTCCTTCTTATGCCAGGAGGCCATCCATGAACTTCTTAGCTCCCTGCAGTACCCCTGTATATGCCACGGTATCCCCCGATCCACCTTCGCTGCTTCCATCCAAGTTGTTTCCGGGACTCCGAAGAAGCATGGCTCGGCGTCCGTAGACCCGTGCTCCTCTGCTTCGAACATCTTGAGGTCGTCCGTCAGGCACATCTGCCGGTTTTGCTCCGGTTTCCCCCTGCCTGGACCCTCCCCCCCCACCAGTTCGCCAAGCATTACCCGTTTCGGGAGTCGTCCGTCCGGCTGCCTTACCAGCGCTCCCGCGAACAGTAGGCGCCGTTGCCGGATAGTGGTTTCCACGCTCTGGCACCCTACCCTCTTCAGAATCTGGGCGTAGGAAAGCTGCCGATAGGTGCCCTTCTTGCGTTGGTAACCGATAACTCGCAGGAGCAGTCGGTGGTGTATCGTCCGCAACGTCCGGTATTGGTCTTGACGTCGGGCCCATGTCATGCAGCCGTACAGCAGTGCCTCCATCGCCTCGGCCTGGAGCAGGCGAGTCTTCAGTCGGAACGGTGCTTTCGGCCTGTCGAAGAGCTCCTGGCCATATCTCCTGACAGTGACGCATGCCCACGCCGTTCTGCTCCGGTAATGGAGCTCGCGGGTGAGGTCGCCATGTTCGTTGACGAGGCCACCTATTACGTACCGGAATTCAGGCGTCTGGGCATACCTCTGCCCTGCTGCCTCGATGATCAGTGGTGGCGGCCGGGGGGGCGGTAGTGTTGTTGTGTGCTTCTCCTTTGCGCGCATCAGGAGCGTCTCCGTCTTCTTCTCCGATACCGTCAGCCCGAACTCCCCGAACACCTCCACAATGACGGTCATCATTCTCGCCAGTCCTTCGGCAGACCTCGATACGACGCCGGCGTCATCGGCATAGACTACAGCATCCCCGAGGTGTAAGCTGCTGTAATTCGCGAAACTTTGGCGAGCCTCATTTTCTTGACGGAGTTTTCCTCATCTACGACTGTGGGTGCCGTTGTGTGCATTCCGTTTGGGTACCCTCAGTGATGACATCAGGATGCAGACTAACTTACACCCCACTAACTCCATGAGGGGCTCTACGGTTGTCTGTATTAGTTTTCTTTGCTAAAACAAACGCCTGTCGAACACTCGACATTTCCGCGCAAGGGGGGCGGGGACCGGTTCTATGGGTTTGTGTTTGTGGCGTCTACGGCAGTTCGGCCACAGGTGTGGGCGTCCGGGACGTGTTGTTGCAAATGCGTACAAACACGGACTTTGTTGAACGCGTGTTGCATTTATTACCCTCCGTTGGCTCTCCCCATCTCGGAACAATGGTGGGAGGGTCTTACTCGGTGCCGTCGAAGATGAGCAACCCAAACACAGCAACAATACTGGTATCAGACCGAAACAGGTCACCACGATAGAGGTCTGGTTTTTTCCCGGCAGCGGAGAAACAAGCACAAACGCTGACTACCACCAAGCCATCTAATGGACAGCCGGAATGTTGCGAGGTGCCCCTTGTACGACAGCCCTTCTGCTCTGTGTGAGCAACACACCGAGCTCATGATTGAACTCGTCAAGCTAGTGACTCGTACCGGTCGGTGAACAGGCTCGAGCGTGACGCTCGAATGCATACGTACAAGGACACGCAACCACCACCGGTGAGGAGCGAATCGAGGCATGCGGTCGTCCCAGCACATGTTCCTCTCTATGTATGCGTTCACCACGGTTGTACCACGGTATTGTACCGTTCCGTGGACGATAGGGAGGTGGGAAACACGGTGTGTTTTGTTGAAACGCGGTTTGTGATTAATTTGGGTTTCAATTTTTTTGTTTAACCTGCGGGTAGGTCGTGAAGCTTAATATTCACCCCCCACCGAACGGACGCACCATAGCCTCGACGCTAAAACACCGTCACCAGATGCCAACCGATAAAACAACAGCCAGCACTCGGCAGCGTGTGCTTGTTCATTTCGCCGCGCTCACGTACGTCCGCCTCTCCACCCCTTCCAACAACCTAGCCGCCATGTCCGCGCTGGGAAAAGACTACGACACGGAGATACACCGCCGGAGTTGACTACCCTCTTCGACGGATGTGCCGCACGCCTTTTGATCGCCAACAGGCCTCGCTGGCGTGGCTACAATTGGCCGTCCGGGATCATTTCCAAACAAAAGATAGCTCGCCAAACTGCAGAGTTAGATCTTGGATGGGTAGAGCATCACGCGCACGGGAGCACCGATTGCCTTGGGCTGCGACGGGAGAAGCGGGGAGGGGGAGGGGGGTGAGACAGGTGGTGGCACGACGGAGAGGAGAGGGCACCAAACACGAAGGCCCCCACGCAACCACTGTACGAGCGAATACAAGAGCAAACTCGCACCCTTGATTTCCGGCGATATTCAAAGTGCGCCAAGAACCGTGGCCATGCCATGTCTCTTCTTGCAAAAAAGCTCTGCACGATCCTCCACCTCCTCCAATTACCAACGCAACCCTCCGCATTTTGTAAGACTGGTACTTAAGCGAAGCTTCACGCGCCTACCACTGTCCTAGTGGTCTATACGTCGGACCGAACCTCAAAGCTCCACCGCTCTGCCGGTGACAAAGAGGGCGATGTTCAAGAGATATCATCCGGGGCGGGGGAATTCCAAACGAGACATGCTCCACATCCCACAGGAGTGCCACCAACAACCAAAAACAAAACCCTTGACGCATAAAACAGAGGCCACCGACAACGCAACTTCAGGAAGCATGCTTGCTGCTTGCTTACCGGGAGGTTAGTCCTGAACTTGGCCCGTACAACCCCGTTGGTACCGTGCCCGCGGCACACCTTGCCCCACACCACGCGGTACTTGGTCCCGTTCTTGAGCGTCTTCGCCTGCAAACCACCAACCACAGCAGCAGCAGCAGCAGCAGCAGCAGCAGCGGTGTACGAGAATCAGGGTAAGGGCATCAATACCCTTCCTTAAGCAACTGTTCAACAACGCTCCAACCGTATCTACTCATCTAGCACGCGAGCCGTCTTCCTGTCGCTCGTGATAGCACCACATGGCACGGTCTAGAGCGAGCCTGTCGCGAGGAAACGCTGCTTGAAATAGTGTCGCGATAAGCGTCCGGCGCTTGCAGCGAAACATCTACACGCCGGGAGATTGAGGTCATGCATTCGACCCATTCGCGGCTGTCCCCTCGGCATCCTTTTCTGACACTCATACAGCAGACCTTGACACACGCCAAGGCGTATCAAACATAAACCACCACGGAAAAAATCTCAGAGGGAAGAAGCGCGCTGTCATCTGCACGTGCCTTGTACGTGCGTGGCTTCTACCAGCTCTGACGGATTCGACAGCAACAACCCCTTCAAACCAGAGGAGTCCAAAGTGCGAGCAAACATTGGGGAAATCGCAACGCGTGGAATCACTACAAGCAAACTCAACGCTACCTTTCACCGTGGGGCCACGCGGACAGGATAACCACCACGACACTCTGTGGGTTGGATTTCTCTTTTGCTCTGACCTTGTAGATGTAAGCGATGCGCTTCCCGAGGTAGAAGTTGGACGCCTCCTTGTCCTCCACGCCCTGACAAAACAAAACAAGCAAGGGCGAGCATGATCACCGTCACGCTTGTTCCAATCGGGTGATTGTTGGTTGATTGAGAGGCCTTGCAATCGGCAAAAACTCAAGTCCGCGATGAGTCACAAGAACCACTCGATATCAATCCTCATCATCAGTCAATATACATAACAGGGGGCATTGTTCATCTCGAAAATAATTATTGCCATGCGCACCCATCCCGATCAATCGGCAGCCGTGACCACTCCAGCACCATACGGTCATGAACCAAACTACCACACCCCCTCTTTATGGTCATGCATCGCACATGCACACGATCACGACCAGGTTGTACACATGGTCAGGCGAAAAGGGGAGGTATGCAACACGAGAAAATCACACACGAAATCGAATTAGTGCCGTTTAGCTTGCCTGGATCTTGATGAGGGAGGTGTGGTGGTACGTGTTCCGCAGGCCACGCTTGAAGCCAAGCATGACGCCCTTCACGTACAGCCGCACGGGCTGCACAAGAAATTAAGAGAGGGGGACACAGTTCAGAGGCGATGGGGGGGGGGGGTCAGCGGGATGTCTGCTAGGCGGACAAAATGCAAAACTTTCGAATTACAGCAGCGGGAAATAGTGGCGGTCCAACCTTCGCGGAAAAAGAGACAAAACCCAGCGGAAACCAGAGGCCTCGACCGCAAAAGCACGTATGCATAGCGGCAAGTGATGGCAACCTACTTCCAAAGCACGTGATCGAGCCAGCCAGTCAGTCGGTATACATCGAAAGGGTTCTTGCTGTCGTGAGGCTGTTACACGCAGAGAGAGCTGCACGCGGCAGCAAAAGGTCCGGGAAACGCTCGAGGCTTGTGCAGGCGCGGAGTGCCCAACACCAGGCAGCGCTGCTTCATTTCCTTTTTACCAAGATGAGATTTCGAATGTACACAAAATGTGTTTGGTCTGGCGAAAACAGCAGTCGACCTGGAAGAAAAATGCAGATGCGCTGCGCCATGTTCGGTGTGTACTGTCCGCGAAATCAAGGCAGCGCTCCCGACTGGGTGAAAGCCTTGGAAGACGCGCGTAGCCTACAAAAATAAAATAAAAAGTGGTTTGCTACGCCGAAGCACCCGTAAGCGGGCATGCTGGCGCGGTCGTCTATCGGCGTAACAGCGGATCCCCATGATTTCCAGCCTGTTTATGCCCCCATCCATAGCCCAACTGTTTCGCGTGGAATACGTGCTCCCCCTCAGGGCATCGATGCCCTATACTGCATAACCTTCGGGCAGTCGGCTTCTTCTGGTACTATGCCAAGTACCTTGGAATATTTTACGAATGAAAGCTACCCCCCGTCCAACACTTCGATCGACGGGCCTATTACTGACGCTGGTCGACAACGATGGCGTGGCGCACAGCCAAACCGCATCTCCGAATCGGCCTGTTTTTTTATTTGTGTCTGCTAGCGTGTGAAGCTTCAGTATCACAGGAACGCGCCTGAGGTTGTTTGGATTGGTCGATCTGGAACGCTAACAAATGTTTCCACAACACCATCCAAAACAATGGAGTACCTCGACCTGTTGTTGTACACGCCCTCTCTTTCCTATTATAGAGCCTTGGTCGGCACCACGCCGAAAAAGTGTCCATCGTTACTTGAAGCCGTTATCAGTAGTAGAATTTTTTGGTGCAAGTCTGTACTACATGGAAGAGCCACGGCAGTAGAGAGGCCTCTACCTAGAATGTTGATCGCGTGACCTTGGAAGTGTCTCAAAAGCTTTGGGTACCGCTGGTAAAAAAATATCATCACGGAGCCCCGGGGGGGAAACCGGGGCTGCTTGCTGCGGACCGTGGCACTTGGACCAGCGGGAGCATCATGGCATTAACAGACACAAGCTAGTGCCTGCAAGCCTCCGATTCGTTTGTTCTCTCTGGGGGTTAGGTTTCCAGCCGCTTGCCTCAACCCCCGCGACGGAACCTAACCCGAGTAACCCTGCTGGGGGCGGAAGCTTGGTTGATATGATTTTGGGGAGGTGCCAGGTCGATATTTCCGCGCAGATCGCTTGCGGGTGTAACTAACAGCAGCGGTGTCTTTGCAGGCACAAGAAACGCCCAATTCACTTGGGCATCAACAACGACAGGAACGGGCTCGAAGCCAGTGGCGGCAGTCAAACATGGGTTACGGCAGTCTCTCTGCAAATCGGCACGCGACGCGGCGGCACCTTCGTAGGGCATTAACTGCAGCAGACTGCCTCTGGATCACGAACGATACACAAAACGGTCCTGCAGGATCACACCAGCAACGGTCACCCACTCGCGCAACCGGAAGGCACATGTAAACTGGTTATCTACCTCGATCTTACCTTGGTACAACATGCCGTATCCGGTGACTGCTGGATGTCTCAAATTACCGTTTTCCACGCATACCAACACATCTCTGTCGAGTTTTTGCCCACAGCAGTCTTTTGACAGCACCACGCGCAGAGAAGGCGAACAGCGGACTATCGCTGGTGTGCATCACATCAAATAGCACAACAAGGTGCACACTGCATAATATAAATTGGAATACGGTAACACCAAGCAAGGTAATCTGTATCTTCTACCACTGCACAGCAGCAGTCGCGGTCTACAACAGGGAGGAGATTCTCACCTGACCGGAGCGAGGTGAAGTGCGCATGGTGCTGCGAGGAGGCCAGCGTCAACGTTTTCCACGGTTCGCGCCACGCCGGGCCGCCAAAGCAAACCATAATGTGAGGCCCCAGCACACGTGAGCCCACAAAGAGAAAGACGCAGCACCACAATACAAGCGTTGGATCAGTCGGTCTCAGCTGCCGGTCGGGCGACACTACAATAGGCTAGGCGGAGGCGGGTTACGCGTTGCGGTTCGCTTCTGCTGTAGTGCCCGTAGTGAGACCAGACCAAAATATTGCGACAACATTGCAAACCTCTCCCTCGTGGGGGCTACATCCCATGGCACGCTATCGTAGGTCGTACGAGGGCCTGACTGAAGCACAACGTGTGACCTACACGACGTTTCGTGTCGGACGTGAACCGCTGTGGCACCTGACACTGAACACGAAGCCACCCTGATCCTCCAGAATGCCTATAAAAACACGATCAGCAATCACTGGCAAACTGCTGTTCTGGCAGAGAAGCAAACCGACACAGCTCCCATCTCCGAAAAGCCATCCAGCACAGGAACGCCACACGGCAATGATACCCCTGCCACCGGCCCGAAATGGCAGTTGCTGGAGCGAGGCTATGGCCTCAAAAGACACACACACCCTCACACCGTCCCAAACCACACAAAGCTAAAATCTACCACTCGAGTCCACTTTTGATCCAAAAAACAACACAGCTAGAGCTCCAGCTTTTCTACCACGCTAAAAGCAATGGAATTCATCGCAACTGAGCCAACCGTCCACCACGGCCATGCCTCCTGGGAAGGACTCACCTCCGCTTGTGTGAAACGAGAGAGCAGGTGTGAGCCACCGAGGCCGCCCTCTTGCCGCCGAGGGGGGGAATCAGGCCTCCGCCGGGGAAACAGGGGACGATTGGAAACCCACCACCGTGTCGCATCTGCGTCACCCCTGGTCACTTGGCCAAGCTCGCCTTGGCTTGGCTAGCCATCTGCCTGTTGCTCGCTGTCACCACACCACCGACAGCGTTACCTAGACGTAGGCACCATGTGGTCGACGACGATAGCGTTGCTTTCATTCGGCGCCCACCATGCGTCAGCTTTTGTGGTGGCCCCCGGCACTGCCCTTGGACGCCAGGGGCCGGCGGCGGCAAGATCAGCAGCTACAAGATGCGGCGCATCTACGGTCGCGATGAGCGCCACCAAGCTCGTGCCCTTCTCCAAGTACCAGGGACTGGGCAACGACTTCATTCTCGTGGACAACAGAGAGGAAACGGAGCCAATGCTCACGGCTGAAGAGTCCGCTAGCTTGTGCGATAGGTGGGAAGAATGCTGCAAAAAGCTGTGTGTGTGTTTGGAGAGTGCGTGAAAACATGCGTGTGTGCACCAAGGGAACATGAACATCGAAGAGACCGTGTGCGAGGAACCAACCTCGGCGGTGTGTACCTACGCGTAATAGAGCACCATTTGTCCAACAGCTTAATGTTGAAGTGCGTCAACCGTAATAGCCCCCAAAACCCCAAGTTGCCTATGTTAACAAAGACGCTGTGACGTTGTTCCCGTAGAAAGAAAGACATCTTGCCCACAGCATCACAGCATGCCCACATGAACCTGTGTTGAGTACCGCGAACTTCCGCAAGCTGGTCCTCTCAGGTCTACGTCGTACCCGCTGTTGCCAGTAGCCGTATCGCCCTCACCCAGCTAGGCAGCAGCAGCGCCGCCGCCGCTCTTCGAGACCCCATTCTCAAGCGAGTAAAATACAGCAGTTTATACCACCTCTTCCCCAGCCCAACCGATCGCCGATCGATGTATCTCCCTTACCACCCACGCCGGACCGGACAGACGTTACGGCATCGGCGGAGACGGCGTTATCTTCGCCCTTCCGGGGTCCGACGAGATGGACTACTCGATGCGGATCATCAACTCAGACGGGTCCGAGGTACGACAGTAGTGGTGGTGGTCCCGGTTTAGCGGCCTCTATGATAAAAGTGTCAGAAGTGAATTGGCAGGTCGCTACAAGTTCAATGGCGGCTATGTAGTAGGGGTGCAGGAGATCCACGCGGTGTTGTGGAAGCTTTTACAGGGGTATGCCAAACCGCACCGACCACTGTATTATTGTGTGGAAGGGAACCAGCTTATAACCCCTCCACGGGCGGTCCGTCGCGAAATGAATAAATCAACACCAGTCAACAGGCCCGGAGGCGAGCGTAGTGAAAGCAACACATGAAGTTGGATGCGTTTCTGACAAAAAGTACTAGAGAACAGATCTGTCTTTTGAATGGAGATGCGCGCACGTATGCCCTCTTGTACCGCAGATGGCGTTGTGTTGTAGACCGTGGATTTCCGAGCTGGTACAGGGCATGTGCACGAAGGATTCACCCAGGACAAACCGGGGGGCGGGGCTGCTCCGTGTCGGAGCGCGTGAACAGTACGGGTTGACCCTTTTCTGACTTGAGATGCGATTCCCGATCCTTCACCAATACGCTACTGCTGCTGCCGTAGCTGCTGCTGCCGGAGCGAAAGCAGTAAATGGAAATACGCAAGAGGAGCATTGCAACAGAACACGACAACCTAACCCCCCGATGTCTTCACGTCTTTCTCTCGTTGCCTGTACGCAATCGCGCAGCCGGAGATGTGCGGGAACGGGATCCGCTGCATGGCCAGGTTTCTGGCCGACCTGGAGGGGAAGAAGAAGGCCGAGTACAAGATCCACACGCTGGCGGGTACGATCATCCCCATGGTGAGAGCTCGCAAAGGGTGCGGACGAGGTTGTCGCTCATCGTCGGTCCGTCAGCGTATGCGAAAACGCTTGAAGCCGTCGCCAACGCCCCAGAAGCGGCGCGTGTTTGGGAGCTTTTTCTGCATGCCTGGCAGACTGAGCAACATCATATAGGTGTACACAGACCGTCTGTGTGCCGTGGCCTTTAGAACTTCCACGAGAGCAAGGCTCTGCTTCCTCTTGCTTTCGTGCGAGAGCGGATGCGGCGTGTGTGCTGTTGTATCAGTCCTGAATTAATCCTTGCCCCCGAAGAAGGCTGCCTCGACAGAGCCCACGCGATTTCTCATGGTCCACCTCTCTTCCCCTTGGCCGACCCTGCTGCTTGCCTCAGTTGGTTTGGTTGCGTTTGGTGGAGCGACAAGCAGGACATGTTTTCCTTACGTTCACTTTGCCCACCCACCCTTCCATGCAACAACTGACCTCCCCCGCTCCTCTCGGGCTTGCCTCCGTCGGCCACCAAACTATTCGGGGGAAGGCGCGAGAGGACGGGCTAGTCACGGTGGACATGGGACCGCCGGAGCTTAACGGGCCCAAGGTGCCCAGCACTCTGCCCACTAACGACGATGGGGTTGTGCTGAAGGAGCCGATCAAGGTGGGCGGTTTGCTATTAGTTCAATGGGGCCGAGAGATTGATGCAACCAAACAAAAAGCACAGCTCTTAAACCCACCGGACGAATATCCATCGATACAAGACGGTAGCAGCAGTTGCGGTTTCAATACAGCCAAGCGAGGCGTTTTGGTTACTGTTCTCGGGGCTACCGGCGGTATGTGTCAATACCTTTTGAGCTCTTCGCCTCGGTATCAACTCTCGGCGTTTCAATCTAAAGCGCTGCCAATTTGCTGCACTGTCCACACACCACACAGCCCGCATCTCGTTTTTTTGGCACCGAAATCGTGACGTTTTTTTCGACCTTACGGAGGAAGTCGCTCAACACCCGGAACAAGGCTAAGATTTTTCCCAAGAAGAGAATAGCTGCTACAGTATGGTATAGTCTCTGGCCGATGCTGCTGGGTATCACTGGCTCTCCGCAGCCTCCCCCATCCCTCCCACCTTTGGCAACGTAGGAAGAAACATTGGCCATCCGTCATCGGTCCTGTAGGAACACTGCTCCGTCATCTCGAGGGCCCGTGGTCAATGGCCTTATTATTTAAGGCATGCAGAACATGACCACCACCACCCCCCCCCCCCGTCATCGCTCCTGGTGGCCTGCACCGAAACCCCTGAAAGGTTGACGGCAAGGATTGGGAGGTCACATGCGTAAGCATGGGCAACCCGCACGCCGTGGTCTTCGTTCCGGACGTGGACGCGCTGGACCTGCCGACCATTGGGCCCCAGTTCGAGACTCATCCCTCTTTTCCGGCCAAGATCAACACCGAGTTCGTGCAGGTGGGCGGGGGGGGGGGGGGGGGCCGCCCCGGGGCCCCAATACCCCCGGGTTGGGTTGGAAGGGAATAAAACAGGAGGGGATTACGGAAACTTGCCCCTGCGGGGGGGCATGAAAACTTTTCCCTTGGGGGGACGTTTTTTCGGGAGGAACCCACGGCTGCAAAATTTGGGGTTCGAACCCCGGGCGGCCGGGTGCTGGCGCTGCTGTCCAGGGAGGAACGGTTTTTGGGGAGGTTTATTATTACAAAACAATTCAGGGCATGTCTTCACATGGGCCCCCATTCGCCCCTTGGTGAATCCCCGGCCCCACCCCCATACCAACGTAGCTTTTAATGATGCGGGAGTTCAAATTCACAATTGTTCAGGATTTTCGCCCCTGGATATGGGGACCCCCAAGGGTGCCCCTGGGTTTCCAAA
>FN649741.1:6432388-6494046 GCA_000310025.1 Ectocarpus siliculosus
GGACACCATGGGACGTCCCTAGGTGTCTCATGGGACGCCATGGGACGGCCCTAGCTGTCCCATGGGACTCCATGAGACACGTGGGACGTCCCAGGGCTGTCCCATGGGACGTCCCACGTGGGCTCCCAATAATGTCAGTACCCCCAAACTTCAACAAGACATGACGGCGTAGTTTTAATTTATTTATATTTAATTTATTTAATTTATTTCCATATCGTCTGCCCAAACTCGGAATATCGTCTGCCCAAACTCGGAACATCGTCTGCCCAAACTCGGAAATTTCTGATTCACCTGAGTTTGCATAGATTAATTTAATTCTACACAGTCCCGTTCACAGTCTCGTTTCCGACCCCAAAATATAACAGGTTCGTGGACGGTGCACTGATTTGCGGTTCGTAGAACCTGCTGCACGGTAAGGCGCAATGTACGTACAACGTACAATGTGTACAATGCACACACGCCCCAGAGTTCTAAGTACTTTCGAACGAATAATTTCCGACCGGCATAACATGTGAAATGGTAATGTTCAAGTAAGTAAGACTAAGTGTGGTCCTTCGTGCAATGTACGCACGCGCCCCGCAGTTCCAACTGGTTTGAACGAATAATTTCCGAGCGGCAGAACTTCTCAAACTTTTAATGTTAGGGTTATTGTTAACGCAACGAAAAAGAAACGCTTTTTTCACGGAACGGTGAAAAGAAGATCCGATTATTTTTCCCTTGTTCTAATCGTGATGTCATCGCGAAGAGTTCGTTTCCTTCCCTGAATACACGTTTTGCTCGACACACAACAGGTTGACATGGTATTGCTCTCACCATAGAGCAGCGGTGAAAGCGCAATAAGCAGCACCCGACACAGAGGACAACACGCTTAGAAAGATCCCGTCCACCTGGCCTGCTGTTTTCAGTTTTAAGCAACAACAGACGCAGGGCAGAGTGTCGCCACCTGGGTGTTGCTTGCGATTTCTTCAGTTTGCCAGCTCATTTTTCACGGTTGCGACTCCCATCTTTGACCACCACCTGCCCAAAGGTAGACGAGCTCAACAGTCATAGGGCGGCAGCCGCGCTGACGGCCAGCATCATATAGATGGCCAATCCGAAAGAATTTGCGTGTCTGAGGCCCTGTTGCTCTACTGCTGCGTGGTGCCTTGGATTGATGTTGATGCGTCCGACCAAAAACAGATAATCTCGCCGCATTTTTTCCAACGGCATTTTGGTGAGGTGGCACACGTCTCTCACACACTTTATTGAGCAGCATCCAAGCACCCAATACCCACGAAGCAGCACGGCGCCGGGAGATGGTATCATATAGACAGCCGACCCAGAAGGAATCAGCGCGTAGGAGGTCTTGGTGCTGCTGCTGTACTCGTTCTACTGTTTCCGTGTTTGCTATGTGTGATTGAAACAAAAAACCAGCACCAACAGCAGCAGTTAATATAGTTGAAGACGAGAGCACCACGCAATGCCTAGTTTTGGGCCAAGAACGGACTGAACGCCGCTTCTGCCGCTTGTCCATCTCCACAACAGACCTGGAAGTGAGTCTGGCAGGTCTTTCTAGCGTTCTCAGTGATGTTACAGCGCCCGCGGTGCGCTTGTCCGATGCTTCTGTCAAAAACACGGGTTCGTTTAATTAAGTAGCAAGCCCCCAAAAAAACCGGCTCCTTCTTTTCACGCTTTCGGGGAAAAACGCCTCCATATGTGTTCAAGAAAACACGGTTTCGTTGTTTTTTTCGTGTTTTATTGGTCGATAATAAGAAGCACCCTTAAAGTGTGATATTCCCCACGAGCTGCAACGCGCAATCTGCCGGCCTCGGGCAGGTAGTCTAGACGTGGCGGGGCGGGTACCGTGACGTAGCGGTGGCGGCTGGTCCAACATTATCGAAATCATGGAACAACAGCGCCGTCGGATGGGCGGCCTTTCCCCCTGTTAGATGTACAACTCGCAGCAGTGTCTGGTCGTGAGGATCCCAGGGGGATACGTGTTGGTAATTTCGTGTGTTGTGGGGTACCACCGGTGCAGTCACGGGGACCCTTTTGGCGTGGCGGATGTGATGAGGCATCCGTGCGTGCAGCTCACTTCCTCTCTCTCTCCACCACCACCACCGTCTCTCTCCAATCAAGTTTCCTTCTCCCACTCTCTCTCCAACTCTCTCTCAATCTCTCTCTCTCGGCCTAACACGGCCGACTACCCAGTGCCCCAAGTAACGTCCAGAACGTGCTCGCTGCACCCCGCGTAGTTTACCTTTCACACTAGTGTTATATCACGGTATCTGCGCGCGGGCGTAGCCATCCGGGGGTTGTGCAGTCACGCGCAATCGGTAGACTCCCACAACACCAAACATCATGGAGGACATCGACCTCTCCGCCCTCAGCGGGGAAGAGCTACAACAACAAGTGGAGGAGATCGTCCAGCAACGAGTGCAAGCCGAACTCGAAGCCAACAGGATCAACGAGGGTGAAGTCACCATTGCCCAACCACCAGCCGGCAACCCAGCCACTCCAACCGGCAACCCAGTCCCACCTACTGGCAACCAACCATCACCCTCCAGCCAGGGTAAACCAGCCACATTCAACGACCCCAGCAGCGTCGCACAGATCGTTTCGCAAGCGGCCAAGGCGACAGCTGAGGCCATCGCTCAACAACAGGGCTTTGCCCGCTCAGGCACGTTACGTGTCAATCCAGGCTCAGAAATCGAACCTTGGCTTGGTAGTGTAAAGAAGGAGCAGGACTTATACATTCTGTTTGATATTTTTCGTGGTAAGATGATTTCATATTTTCAGGAGGAGGGTGTGCATGATACATTGGAACTGGAGGTCGAGGTCAAGGTCGGGAAGAGGGGTGTGAATGTAGGAGACCTTCGGAGACTTTTTGGAAATGAAGTGGTAGACAAGTCTTTCAAACTGTGGAATATCCTCATAAGCAAGGTTATGTATCCCCCGATTCAGAGCTTGATTCTGGCGTGTGAGAGTCCCCAAAAGGGCTGGAAAATAGTGACCGAGTTCTATCAGGAGAAAAAGCAGTCAGAAAAGTCGAGGTTGGAGCAGGACTGGAAGGAGTTGGAGATGAAGGAGTCCGAGAGTCCACAGGATTACATTGCCCGCTCAGAGGCCCTTCGCCTGCGTCTCGCATCTGTAGGCACGATTAAGGATGAAACAGATGCCAACAGACATTGCTCGTGGCCTTCCCTCTTCGTTGTATGCCGTGCAAAAAGGAATACTGCTTGCCCATGATGTCCTGACGTTGCGTACCCTTGAGACTGTGGTGAGGGACGCCCACGTGGAGATGGAGCGCGAGAGGAGCAAGGGGGAGAGGCGCGAGGTGGAGCTCGCTCTCGCCGCATCCGGCATGGGCCGGCGCGGCGGGGGCAGTGGGGGGGCATCCTGGGGTCAAGACGGCGGTCAGGCAGCAGCTGGCGGCCAAAATCGTGACGGAGAGAAGAAAAATAGTGACGTGTTCAACGACGACCCCGGCGGATATTGCCGCTACCACCAGTCCGAGCTTCACACCAACGAGCAGTGTCGTCTCCAGCAGCAACTGCGGCGTGCGCGTTCGAGAGAGGGCGGCGAGGAACGTCGCTCGGGCGGCGGCAGCCGCGGTGGCGGCGGTAGCCAGCGAGGGGGTAGACCGCCGCCGGGACCCGGCCGCGGTGGCGGGCGATGGGTGAGGATAGAGCAGCAGCACCACACCGGTCATGGTGGCGGTGGCTGGAGCCAATCCTCACCCCCCCCCGCGACCTCTTCGTGGACGTGGGCCTGGTGGTCGTCTGGGGCGTCACCCGGGGGGTCGTGGGCCCGCGGGACGCCACAGCAGCGACGGGCGTGCCGAGAGAGATCGGGCAGGGAGAGGCCGGGGGCACGCGCGTTCTGGCCACGGAAGAGAGCAGGCGTACGTTGTGTACTACGCCCACGATGATGGTGGCTACTACGAAGATTACGGCGACTACGACGAAGGCTACTCCTACGACGACAGCTACCACGACGCCGGGTGCGCCCACTACGCCGGCGGCGGGGACAGCTACAGCTACTCCTCCGGGTACGAAGACAGCCGTTCATCTGACGGCGGGATCCACTACGTCTACTACCCTCCCGCCGGTCAAGATTCATCATCCGAGCAGCCACGTCAGCCCCCCCCCGCGGGCAGCAGCAGCACCGCTTCCTCCTCGCCCTCTGCCCCTTCTCCTGGCGCGCCTCCATCTTCGGGCTACCTCCACCTCTGCACGGCACAATCGGTGCCCCTAGGCAAGTCTCACCCCGAAGATTTTTTTGGTAGGATAGGAGTGACGATTGGAGTTGAGTCTGCTGCGTCTGCTTCGTCTTTGCTGAGTGTGGAATCTAGTGAGGGGCCGCCTGGTAGCGAGAGATGGGTAGCTGATTCAGGTGCAAGCAACAGTTTTACCAACAGTAGTCTACACATGTACGATCTGCAGGAGATCCCCGCAAATAGGAAGTATGTCGTCGTAGGTGATGGTCGACTGCTAGAAGTGCAAGCTATCGGTAGCATCAACCTTAGTTTCTTTCAGGAGGATGAGAACGGTGAAAAAACGACGATGTGTGTTAAGCTGACTGACGTGTCTGTAGTAGAGAACCTGAGCTTCAATTTGTTTTCATCGCATGCAGTTTCTCGAAAGCAACAAATCCTGCACGACGAGCGTGGTGCAACCCTCCAAAATGGACTGCTATTTGCTAGAGAGGAAAAAGCGTCTGCAGCATATGCCATGCGGTTACCATACGACCCATCTGCAACTATAGTAGACTCTTCTGCTTTGCCTGCATTCGTGACTGCCCCCGATTCCGCCCCCGCCGTTGGCTCCACGCGTTCCCCTTCCCAAAAAGGGGGCTCCGCGGAATCATTGGTGTCCGTGTTGCGTTTCCCTCCCGCTGGCTCTGCTAGCGTAGTACCTTCGAGTGAGAGCGTCACGCCCGCTGGTCCCACAAGCGTAGTACCTTCGACTGATAGCGTCACGCCCACTGGTCCCACCAGTGTAGTACCTGAGAGTGAGAGCATCCCGCCCGCCGCCTCTGCCGGCGTAGTACCTTCTTCGGCGTCCGAGTTTGTTTGTGTGGGTACTTTTCCGGGTATGGATCTTGGAGACACGAGTGTGCTCACCGACGAGCAGCTCATGGATGGCTATGATGACACCCCGTATCAAGAGTTTTTCCCCGCGTTTATCCCTGAGACTGATGCTGCGAATGTAGCTGCTGTTTTGGATAGCATTGATGGGGGTGCTGATTTTGACTTGGGTGCGGCCGCGCTTGGCCCTGGTGCGTCCCCGTTTGCTCTTGGTTCGACTGAAAAGTCCGTTGACATCAACCGCTTCCACCGCTCCCTTGCCCACGCTTGCGAGCCCCTATTTAGAGAAACCGCCCAGCAGAGAGGCATCGTGCTCACCGGCAAGCTGGAACCGTGCACGGACTGCATGAAGGCGAAGGGCAGGCGAGGGTCGGTGCCGCGGGGGCCGGGAGCGCGGGCGTCCAAGCCACTCGGGCGTGTTCACCTGGACTTGTGTGGACCGCTGGTGCCTTCCCTGGGCGGCAACCTCTACCTGTTCGTCGCCGTCGACCGCGCCTCGCGGTGGAACAAGGTCTACGGTCTCCGGCGGAAGTCCGACGCGCTGGCGGCAACGAAAAGGCTGCTGGCGGACGTGGGGCGGTACGACCTCGGGCGCATCGAGTGTTTCCGCGTCGACAACGGCACCGAGTGGACCCGTGGCGACTTCCGGCAATTCTGCGACGACAACGGCATCGGCGTCGAGTTCACCCCGCCTGGCACTCCGAAGTACAACGGCGTCGTCGAGAGCGCCATCTGGCGGATTATGAAGGCCGGCATGGCCGCCCGCCGCAGCGCTGGCCGTGTGTTCAACGTCGACTTCGCCTCCATCCCCGGCCTCGACGAGCGCGGTGACCGTCTTTGGATGGAATCGGCGAAGTGGGCCGCCGACGCTCTTAACCAGTCGGCGACCAAGGCCAACCCCGGGCGGCGCTCGCCGCACGAGATGTTCACCGGCGAGCAAGGGCCGTTCCGCGTGCTGCCGTTCTTCCAGCCCGGCTTCATGCGCGAGGATCGCCGCACCAAGCTCGACGACCAGGCCACCCTCTGCTTCTACCTGAACGGCGGCGACAACCACCCGAGCGGCACCGTCAAGGTCCTCAAGGCGTCCACCGGTCGCGTCGTCTACACCAACAACGTGTCGTGGGTGACATCGGCGCCAGCCGGCGAGGGGGGTTCCGCTGGTATCACCGCTGCACCGACACCCCCCCCGTTCACGCCGCCGGTCGTCTCGATCAACTTCGGCCCAGCACCGACGCCTTCGACTGCCGCAACGCCACCTGCCGCAACGCCGCCGCCAGCGACCACGCCGCCGTCCGCTCCCACGCCTTCACAGCCGCCCTCTGCCACTTCGCCGCCACCGTCGGCGACCCCCGCCCCTGGCCAGCCGTCTTCTGCCTCTTCGCCGTCACCGTTGGCGACCCTCGATCTAGACCAACCGCCGCCGCCGGACCCCGCGATGCCCCCGCTTACGGCTCACGCCATGCGGCAGCTTCGCCCGGGTACAAAGGCCGAGAGTATGATAGACCCGCGGCTGCCAAGCCGAACGAGATCGGGCACGAGGCACAGCACAGGACTCATCTCGATGCTAGACAAGAACACTCTGGTGTCGATGCTGGAGGCTCGGAGCGCGGTGGATGAGGAGCGCAGGGAGCTGGGGGGGGCGGAGGCCGGAGAGCCGGGGGGAGCGGGGGCCGGAGAACAGGCGGGAGCACTCGCAGCGGTGGACCCGGGGGCTGGAGGAGCGGGCTTTCCACTCGCATTTGCCACGCTCCTCGCCAACCGGGAAGACATCGACGCCACGCTGCGAGACCAGCGCCCGCCGGAGCAACGCCCTGACCTTCCTCACTGCCAGGCCAGCGACCTTCGTGTCCCCAAGAGCTACAAAGAGGCCATGGCGTCGGAGCACCGGCACCTTTGGAGCGACTCTATGCAAAGGGAGTTTTATGGCTTGTTGGAAGCAGGGACTTTTACTCCGGCGAAGTAGCAACTAAATAGTGGAGAACGCAATTAACGCTAAGTGGGTATTCGATTGGAAGGCAGATGAATTTGGATGGCCCACTAAGGTGAAGTCGAGACTTGTAGCGAGAGGTGATATGCAGAGAGAGTACATTGACTTTGGAGAGCTGTACGCGCCTACCGTTTCTGTTTCGTGTGTTAGGATGTTGGCTGCGTTGGCGTGCGAGTTGAATCTCGACTTGTGTCATTTCGATATTGAGCAAGCTTTTGTGCGCTCGGAGTTGGAGGAAGACGTGTACATGCGTTTGCCACAGGGATGTGGAGCTCTATCTGGAATGATTGTAAAACTAGGCAAGAGTCTGTATGGCTTGAGACAGGCATCTAGGCAGTGGCATGCAATGCTGAAGAGGTGTTTAGTGGCGTTAGGTTTTGAGCAGTGCATGGCCGATGCTTGTGTGTTTCGTTTGATTGAGGATGGATGTGTTGTTTTGATTTTGGTAGTACATGTAGATGATATTTTTGCTGTGGGAGAGAGGGAGAGATGTGACCAGCCGGGATTCGAACCCGTGCGTGTATCCTTTGTTAGAAAGGCTTACCCATTAGACTACTCAGTCGAAAGGCTTACCCATTAGACTACTCAGTCAGCGCTGACTGAGTAGTCTAATGGGTAAGCCTTTCTAACACCCCCGCTCGGCCAACCCCCTCCCATTCAGTCACTCACGCAGCATCCTCTCCCCAAATAAAGCACACTCAGCTGCTTCGCCTCTATCTCTTCAAGACACGACGATTGTCTTCGTTCTTCCCGAACACGGTCGTCCTCTTCGACAAGTCGGCCTCCTACTTCCGACCCTCTCGTGCATCGTCCGCGGTTCAACGTATACCCCCATCGCGACGTTTGCACAATGCACACACACGCCCCCGAGTTGAAGTGTTATAGAACGAATAATATTCCAGCGGTAGAACTTGTCAAATTTTAATGTTGGAAGTGCGTTCCCTTTCGTGTACGGGACAAGCACACACACGCCCCAGAGGAAGGGAAGTAAGTGTACAACGTGCGGCCGACGTCCGGAACGTACGAGCAACACCGCCGCCGACACACCATGGAGCATGGAGGGCGTTCGACGAGCGGCTGGCAAGCCCGCCTCGATACAAGACGCCGTTGAAAGCACACTTAGACTGAAGAACACAGAGTTTATTTCCGGTTCCCCCATATGTACTCCCCAAACCGAAAAACAATTAATTAAATCAAACACCCCATATATATATATATTTCATAGACTGCATCTCTGCATGTATGTTTCTCCTCCTATTTTCAAAATCAGCGCTCACAACATCAGTAGTATATACATATTTCATAGACTGCATCTCTGCATATATGTTTCTCCTCCTATTTTCAAATCAGCGCTCACAACATCAATAGTATATACATTTTTTGTCTTCACTTAAGTCAGCGCTCACAGCACTAGTGCCGTTTACTCCAACCCGTGGTCACACAGGAGGGCCGACCCCTCTCTACCCTCCCCTCCTGCGGTACGTTGCCTACAATTTTTAATGCGAGAAGAGTTCAGCACTCTCTTCCCTCTGTGTACACACGAACTACAGTTGGCGCCCGCAGTTAAGAAATACTTTGTTAAGAAATTGAGGCTCACTTTTTCACGAAAAATAAGAAAATAGGGTTAAGAAACATAGCTCAACCTGGGTCACACAATAAGAAATGTCTCAATAAGAAACACAGCGGTGACCGCTACCTTACTACATAAGAAACGAGGGTTTACGGGGGAGCGTGTCGAATAAGAAACAAACCCCACAGCTCTCTCGTTCTTTCCCCCTCTCCCCCGACCCCCCCCTCCGATACAAAATAGTGCATTATTATTATTATAAGTTGTACGACGAGGGGGAGTGTTATTTTATGTACTCCCCAAACCGAAAAACAATTAATTAAATCAAACACCCCATATATATTTCATAGACTGCATCTCTGCATATATGTTTCTCCTCCTATTTTCAAATCAGCGCTCACAACATCAGTAGTATATACATATTTCATAGACTGCATCTCTGCATATATATATGTTTCTCCTCCTATTTTCAAATCAGCGCTCGCAACATCAATAGTATATTATACATTTTTTGTCTTCACTTCAAGTCAGCGCTCACAGCACTAGTGCCGTTTACTCCCGTGGTCACACAGGAGGGCCGACCCCTCTCTACCCTCCCCTCCTGCGGTACGTTGCCTACAATTTTTAATGCGAGAAGAGTTCAGCACTCTCTTCCCTCTGTGTACACACGAACTACAGTTGGCGCCCGCAGTTATGAAATATTTTGTTAAGAAATTGAGGCTCACTTTTTCACGAAAAATAAGAAAATAGGGTTAAGAAACATAGCTCAACCTGGGTCACACAAAAAGAAATGTCTCAATAAGAAACACAGCGGTGACCGCTACCTTACTACATAAGAAACGAGGGTTTACGGGGGAGTGTGTCGAATAAGAAACAAACCCCACAGCTCTCTCGTTCTTTCCCCCTCTCCCCGGACCCCCCCTCCCATACAAAATAGTGCATTATTATTATTATAAGTTGTACGACGAGGGGGAGTGTTATTTTTTGCGGCGCCCCCTCCGACCCCCTGCGGGCTCTGCCAAGCTCTCTGCTGTGCTGGCGATAACGCTTTGGCACAGCACACCAGACAGGCTGCGAACCACGACATGCTGTCTGCTGTACACGGCTTTGGTGGTTCTCTCCGCCAACTCTCGTGAGGGCTTGACCAAGCTGGTCACCCTCAGAGATCAACAAGAACTGTAGACGAGACAGCTCGGGGACATCAAGAAGCACCTTCTAAACAACGAGCCCCTGTCTCACGATTTCTGGAAAGGCATTGAAGAGCTGCGGAGTTTGAGGTCTTCCGATATCCTTACTTTGGAGGAGCATGTGCATCATCTCAACGAACATGTGGCGTCCCACCTCAAGAAAAAGACCCCGGTGCCAACCCCTCCTCAATCGGCTGCTGGTTCAGGCGCACAGCAGTTCGTAGGGCAGAAGCGAAAGGCATCATCGTCTTCAACAGCATCAGCCAAGAAAAAGGGGAGGGCAGCATCCAACCCGCCGGCAGGGACTCACAACACCATCAATGCCTTCGCTAAAGGCAGTGGCAAACCGGTGCGTAGAATATGTTTGTGTGTGCCGACGAGAGGGTCTCGCGCGATACTTGAAAATATATTCAGCGCCACCGAGACGCGGACAGACCAGTTTTTTTTTTTCAGTTTGTTTTTGTTTTTTTTTTGTGTCCAAAATACACATTAACGTCTACATGTATGTATTGTTGGCATCGAATGCTCTGCGTTGTGAGTCTCTTTCGGTTTGCGTGAGTTCTTCTGCTATTCTTTGTCTTCGATTTGCGTCATACCGGTGCTGCTGTGAACCACGTGAATGATCTCAACACTAAATTTATTGTTGAAATGCCGCATAAAAATGATTTTTGAGCCGCTTTTGCACGCACTTAATGGCAAGAACATGTCTGTAGCAGTAAGTCGCCAGCGTGCCTCCGTACCAGGTTCGCCTCTTTTTTTGTCAACCCTTTCCGACATGCGTCTTCATACATGCTGCTGTGCTGGCCTTACCCGCGGCAGCACTCTTTGTTGAACGAGTTTATGTTGCTATCTTTCAAACAACAAATAATAAACTCGAGCAGGAATGAACGGGTGATGTACATTATCCTTATTCGTGCCCATGGGCATTGTACCCATGGGCACCCATGGGTACCCATGGCGCGTGGGTACCTATGGGCAACGACGGTGGAAATTGCAAAACTCCCTCTGTTAGATGTATGCATACCTAGTCCTGGTTGTGGACACTTTGGGTTCGGCACCCGGCATTTTCTTCCTCTCGGCAGTCACTCTCTTTCTCGGGGGCACACAGCGGCTAACGCGATGCAACACTGCGTATGGCTGGTACTCGTCAGCCATTCACCTGCGGCGCCTGTCCTTACCGTTCAACCCCGCGTAAACTGGATGCATACCTGCGCTATACTTACCGCCCATGACAAAGAAAGGCGAGGATCCACCACCTAGCAACATATTGAAGGCATAACTGAAGGAGGAAATGTGTATATACCAAGTGTAAAGATCCCAGAGCACGTATTTCAAGCGGAAGGTCATCAGCTACCAAGGGCAGGTAGCCGGAAAACGCTACTCTAGTCAGATGGCACTATGGTCGGGGTCGCGTCCCCCCGAGCGAAGGGGTATCGGGGGCGCGTGAGGGTTAGCGCCCGTGAGTTGCCGCCCCGGTCGCAGTTTACAGCCTTGGTGTACGTACCAACAGCGAATAACTCGACTCTCCGCTTTTGTTCATGGCCACAACTTGTACATCATGCTGATTCCATTGCTGCTGCCGCCCCAAGCGTCACCGCAGAGTCCATCGACAGCACCATTGGCCTTTTAGACTTTGCGGCGGGCACGGTGATACGCTGCGCAGCAGTTCAACTAGGCTGAGCGTGTGCACCCAACTTTGGTAATAACGTAGATCATGTGTGTGATTGTTTGGGGTTGTGTCGCAGTGTACGGTGAATGGAATAAGTGTGGTGTGTTCTTTTGATAAAACGAGCAAAAAATAAGGTAATGCTCGTGGTAGAAAATATTTATGCGTGAGGGGCCTTGTCAACGGAGGGTTCTATGCGCCACATCTTCCCAAAGATTGCTTTTGTTGTCCTGAGCACTCTTGTCGTCGTCCTCGTGCAAGAAGAGGCGGGAGTCCGCTGGCACAACCTCTCGCGGAGGTTGGCAGCCACGAACAGTGTACATGGAATGACGTGTCGCAACACCTCGTGCGTGAAGCTGTGGGTCAAGTTTTCCTCGTGACCAGCTACAAGGCTGAACCACGTGCTTTGGTACTTACAAGGGACATCGACCGCTAAATTACTTGTAATACATGCTGTTCGTTGCCGTACGCAGGAGCTGCCGACAAGGATTGGATATATCTTGTCCACACACCGGTGTTAACCCCCTCCTGTGTAGCCTTGGATGGTTGTAGTTGTACGGAAAAACGATACTGAAAGTGTACATTTATTTTATTACTCTGCGTACAATGAAAAGTGTCGTATACGTCTCACGACGAAAATGGGAGTACTGTCGCCATACCAAGTTGGACGCCACCAATAGAAACCTGGGAAGGCCGTGCAAAAATGGTCATGTACGTACGCGGATGTCGTCACCTTGAAGCCTCTCACCGAAAACACACCCGCGGACGCTCTTGCCAACAGGTAACGACCACTGTAAATTAAGCAGGCAGCCGCAAGGATGTTACTTCCATTGTGGCAGAGAATAACCTTGGAGGACCCGCTGATGGTAGTAAGTCGGTCCATACTTCGATTGAAAACACTAAACAACTGCGAGAGAGAAAAACCCATGAGGACCCGATGATGGTAATAAGTCGTTCCATACTTCGATCGAAAACGCCAAACAACTGCGAGAAACAAACGTGGCACAACACGAACGACTGAAGTCCCACAAAGAAGACCAGGGAATACCCCGCGTCGGAACATGCACGGGGCGCCATTCGTAAACCTCTCCACCCCACCGTGCCAGAGCGAGCTCGAGTGCCCTGGTCTACAAAACCACGATCATTCATCACGAAGTATGGAGCTGGCCACCACCAGGCATTTCCCCGCATAGTGCTGCGCGCTTCAAGTGTTTATCCTTTCAACGAGTCAAAGATGCATCTCTAAATTGACTCATTGCAACCACACGTAAAACCGTCACCCGTAGACATCCCGTCAAACCTCAGTTCGACTATAGCTCTCGGCCAACGTACGCCTGACAGTGGTTGTTGGAAGCGTTTGCCAAACGACAACTCCTTCAGGGTAGGAGCCCAACATGACTCGAGAGTGATTGAAGGATCCCCCGAAGGCAAGCGACTCCAATCCAGGCGGCCACTGCAAGGTGTAAACCTTCGTGTTGAACTTACCCCCAAGCACCAACGTCTTTAGGCTCGTAGGCCAAGTGGTGTCGCTTACACGCCACCCGCAGCCTGACCCAAACTCGAAAGCTTCTAGCGTGGACGGCCACTTAGCACGTTCTACGGAAACCATGTCGTCGAAATCATCCGGGAACCAACTCTATGCAAGTTCCCGGGCCAATGAACGGCATCAACCTTCTGCATAAATTTTAAGGCGAACGACACCTCCTACAGCCCCTCAGGCAACTGCATGCCTTGTATTGGGCTGTTGAAACTCCCCCCCAACCGTAGGACCTTGAGCGTGGCAGGGAGTACCACAGGAGGCCTCAGCCCCCCGTTCCACGCACCCCCCAAGGTGAGATACTGCAGCGAACCAGGCCAGATAACGTCTAGCAGGTTCTGCTGGAACGCATCACCGGCCGTCAGAGCGATCAATGCATCCGGCCAATGATAGCCGGTCAACGGCTGGTCAAAGCACGTACCAAACGCCAAACGTTGCAAGCTACTGGGCCACCGGACTGCGGCGATTGGCTGGTTCAAGCATCCTACTAGATGAATGTCCTCGATGGAATCTACGAAAGTCACACCTTCAATGGACCTGTTGAATGTGCTTTCTAGCGAAAGTTGCTTCAAATTAGTAGGCATACTGATACTTTCGAGTGGCTGGTTGAAGCGGCTCTCGCAGCCGGATCCTGTTGTATTCTTATCCCTTACCCAGATCATTCGATGTAAGTATTGAATTTGGTTGGGTGAGGCCTCCTGCGCCGGCCTGTGGTCCCGCCCATTACTTTCTTGTTAATTGTCCGATCTGTCACATCTTAGTTCTTGACCACTCACGCCTCTAAGCTAGGTCTCGCCCACCCAAACTTTCTTTATTTTTCGCGGCGAGCACACGCAGAGAAATCGCATGTGAAGTCAGCCGACAACGGCAACGCGTTTGAGTCTGCGTACAGCTCGCTACGGGTCCTCTTGGAACCCGTTGCCCCCACACTAGTAGTGGCGCCAACATATCGCTTCGCTACACTCTCCGTACGCCACCCGGCAATTTTCATGATAGCGTCCATCGCCGTTCCGTCAAGCGACTGCGCTACAGAACCTCCGACGTGGAACGAGTGCATAGTGTAGCGGTGCGGCAGTCCCGCCGCTCGCAAATGCCCTTGTAGGGCAGCCGTCATCTGAACCGCCGTAAGCGGAGCGCAGCCCCGAGTTCCATCCAGCAGAACGATAGGAAACAGATGCCCTTGGGACAAATCCCAGCCAATACGCTCCGCCGCACTGATGTAGGCCGTAACATTGCTCACCGCACAAATAGACGGGCAAGCGACGTCCGGACGCACGATCACGGCATCAACAGAGTCCCGGAGGGTCTTGCCAAACTGGAAGTTGAAAATCAGACCCTGCCCCGCGGGCAACCGCAGAACTTGCGATCCCATAGTGAAGGAGAGATCATGGCCTCGCCGTATGGAGGCGAACGCCAGCAAAAACAAAGCGACGTCCCTGGTGAGCTCAATACGTTCCGCCAAAGAGGACGCAGTCTGCGCGCGAGAGCGCATGTCCCTCAACAGATCGATGAGGACGTGCGGTAACATAGCCTCTGCCTGGTTGACAGCGACACCCACACGTTTTTGTTCCTCCCCCGTGAAGGCGAGGTAGGAGTCGACGAGAGGACTACAACAGGGGTTGCCCGAGCGCGTGGCAGGGTCCCAGCTGCTGTCTTTTCCCAACTGTTCTTGCATCGCCATCTTCAGCTTGGACACGATCCCTTTCTGCATGGACGCGGCGGCATACCGCTTAGCACATGGCGAGTTTGGAAGACAATCGCGGCCGTGAGTCGTGCCGACACCAGGGCATGCCCTGTCGTGCACCCACTTGGTACCACTACCTTGTGTGTCCAAGAAGCAGAGATAGTCAAACACGTCTCGGTCCGACGCCTGCTTCCAACCCCGACGTTGTTCAGTCGCCGAAAGTATGAAAGCGTCGAACCCGTCTGCTACGGCGCACTTGCGCTGTTGAGCACGACGGTTAGATGCGGCCGAGAGGACCTGATCACCACGAGCGCGCAGCGCGTCGAAATCGATCGACACCCGAGCCGCTTGAGGGTCACGCGGTACCGGACGCCCGCGGGCAGGCTGAACACCGCAGGACCAACAATAGTTGTAATGTCCCACGTTTTCCGTCTGGCACGACGAACACAGCCTTCTGACTGCAGGAGGCGGCCATGGCGGAGCGCGAGTTCCACAGCGTACTCGGCCAGGAGCTTCTTCGCCTCATCCTGGCGATAGGCAACTGACTTGTCGCCCGTCCGCGAAGTGGCCACCTTCCTGGCGCGCGCCAAAACTGCCGTGTAGGTCTCCGCCCCGGGAAGGGGCGGCAGCCGAGTGGCCACCTCACCCAAACGGAGAAGGCGCCGCCGCTGAGGAAGCCGTTGTAGAAGAAGCAGCCGCCGAAGTCGCCGCCGTGGAGCGCCGCGTGTTGCGAGGCGGCATGTTACGACTCTCAAATTTATCCCTTCTCCTCGGTAGCTCCGGCGTATTTCGGGAGAGAAAAGGGGGATTGAACTAGGTAGGGTCATTTTCCAACATCCTTTCTGGAATATCTGACTCTTCCCGATTTCGTTCCGAAATCTAGATGCGTCTCAAATCCGAGATTACGAACGACATCACCTCAACGGTGGCCGGCCACACCACTCCGTCCATGGGCGAATCGAATAAATCCTTGGCCCGAAATACACGCAAGTGACTCGGCGGCAACATGCGAACATGTGATTGCCCGCTAGCGGACCATAAGTCCGCGAAAATCGACAGCATCCTGACGCCGTGCATGTTGTCGTGGAACTTGTTAAAAGAAGGGGCGGACGTACATGCCGACCAAGTAATCGCAACCGCAGTCGATGGCTTCAGCTTGGTTAGCCACTCTACCAATTCTCTATCGTATGTCGGCCCCTGGTAAATTTCCTCGCCTAGGGTACTCCTGAGGAGAGGATCCAGCATCCCTCTGTGGGTTACTGTGGCACACGTCGCTGCTACGTTGCATATCTGACAGTGCGGGCTTCAACTCCTACGCTGAACTGCACTCCAACACGGCCGCCGCGGACGTCGTCGGCGGCCGGGAGTTGCGCCTCCTGGGTTCAGAGCTCCTGCAGTGCTGGGAGATATACGTCGTGCTTAAGGCCGCGAATGATGTCGGTAAGAAAGTTGCGTTGTCCCCATACTGCAACATGTTGTATTCTGTTGTGACAACACAGCAGACCTCTCCCCGCATTGGAATACATTTTCCATCGACGGCGAACAAAAATTAGTACCCAATCCCCAATCCGACCGCGTACAGGTCAACAGTAACTTCTCGTAGGAAGGATAAGGGAGCGCCGAGCAGGGGACATGCGTGCGAGCCTTTTACTTGGCAGTAGGCAATCGTTTGTTTCTTCTTGTCTTTCCTCTGTCATTACGCAAGGGGTGGGACACCTACCGGGGGTGGGAGATGTTTGACAAGCCTTAGCGGTTACACGAACGACCGCGCGTCCTCTACAGCACGGAGGGTTATTCACACAGAACCGACAACCGATGGCGAGTCGCCTTCAGCTATCGTGCTGGCAGCTGACTCAAGTTCTTCGTCTTGCTTGCCGTTACTCAAACTTTCTCCGTTATGATTGCGTGCAAGGTCCACACAAGTGGTACGCATTGCCGGGGCAGGCACTCAAGCCAAGGGATCCCAAGGCTGTCGATGTGTTTGATGAGAGAGGTGAGGAGTCAGGATGCAATAGTTGGGCGGGGCTACGTCGTGTCGAGGAGGAGCTCAACGACAGGTACTGGAGGGACTCCCCGTGGGTAGATCACGCTTGTGATCAGTGCCGGAAATACACTCCACAGAGGGACAGGACTTCTGGACGCAGGCGGCCGCGATAGACGGCAATACGTCCACGCGATACTTCAAGGTCTGCAAGTGTTTTTTTTCGGCGGAGAATGCCTTACTCTTGACTCGTTTTATTCTGGTGTCGCAAAACAGTCTCACACTTCGTCGCCGCTATCGATACCTTCCGCTCGTCGGTTTGGGTTCGTCCGCTCCCTACACAGCCAAGGACGTTGCACAGCGGCGGGTAGATGATATTATTCTTAAATGATGCGTATTGCCGGGACTTTGTTAGGCGCATTTCGATGTTCTCGCCGTTAGTTGGCGCTGCCGTGTGTTTCACATGGACCTGCCTTTCGAGGCGCCGTGGGTGGGGGCGCTAAGTGTTACTTGAACGTCCCCGTACACACACTCCTTTGTTGTCGCATGGTTCCCGGAATTTTCCCTGTTTGCCCAGCTCACGCACAGACCAACCATCAACGTCGTTTGTAACGCCTGTTGATCCCACAAAATATAACTTGACACCACCCTCTCCTTCAAACGTCCCGCGCCTTCACAAGCCAGTGCTCTTTCTACGAGTGTGACCGTGACATTGAAGGGCTTCACTCCACGCAGACGTACGTTGCAACTTAGTGTCGAGCGAAGACACGGTTGAGCACGATTCCCTAGTAGCTAACCCTCGTCCGAAGCCCTGTCCCAAGCCCTTGCCGCTAGGCTGCACGTATTCGTGCATCATCACCACAACCAACGTTCAATACGTGTCGCTAAAGCTACCTGAATGGTAGCGTCATGCCCAAGTTCATGACGCTTGCTGAGACACGCGTTAATCGACGTATCGGTATGAGGAAAAACGATGGCAGCTGCGCCGTCGATTAGCTTTCTGGGATAGTAAGGCGTGCCGCTTGTACAACGCTAGATCGATGGCTGAGTTTTTCGTGACACAGAGGCTCACCAACAGCATGCATAACGTAACCAGCTACGTCTTCCATACACTGCGAGACCAGTCAAACGACAACCAACACAACCTGCGTATCGTAGGAAGGCAACAATAATCAAGATACGCCGAGGTCTTTTCGTGATCTTTTGTGATCTTTGAATGGCAGATACTGCGAGGACCACGCTGCTGTACACGGGCACAAATGCGTGTTCTGGGTCGCACAACCGCCCTGCGGAAACAATCGCGAGGACAACAGGCTAACGTACACAGCACACAAGGCACAGGAGGACGAGTTCAACAGAAGGAACCGGGAGGTTACGTGGACTGCTGCACAGCGAGCACGCTTCTTGGACCAGGAGGTGCGTAGAATCAACCCTTGCTACGCCCACCCGCCTTTAGGACGAAACAGCAATTTACGACGAAGCGTTTTTGATGTGGGGTTTCTGCATGAACAACCATCGCGGCGGTGGCATACTCTGTGATTGGTTACCGACATGATATCGTCTTTACATCATCAGAGGGTTCGGGAGGGCTTCTCAACTACCTCTCAAGTATGTGTTTCGTCGTGAGTCAAAAGAAGAGTCTTTGGACTTCTTCGAAGGTACAGAGCTGCTTGGGGCCCTCCTCCTTCATCTGGCCCGTTTTACAGAACCCCAATAACTGTTACTCCTTTCCCCTTGCGTTCTTTCTTTTTGGAAGTTTTTTATGGAAGACCGCTCCGATACGGGTGCCGTTTTTTGCTTAAGCAAAAACAAATGTTAGAGGTACTCCCGTACGTGATGTGTGCACGGTCCAATCTAAAAACTCTCGCACAAGCGCCGTGGCTTTTGGATCGACTGCCCCTCTGCTTCACGGGCGAGAAATACCCACCTCAACGTATTTCCTTCAACAGCGCAAGCTATTTTACCCTACACTCTACTCCTAACCCCACCACAGCTACGGGACAATAGGCGCGTTCCGGCCGGGATGAACCCTCCGACATGGGTTCTCCGGCGAGGACGGAACGCGCCCGGCAGACGACGCGAACGTTTTTTGTCACACCGCATGGACTTGAGACAGAAGGTCCACACACCAACATCAGTTGAGGGTGTACATCACCATGTACTCCAAGAATACACTGTAGGAGGGCCTGCGATTGAAGCCCACTGACACCGCAGGCTTCGGGTTTAACCTATATTGAACGTGGCGGTATCGAGTGTATCATAACGAATCTGGCGCGCATGGGAGCAGCCGGATTTAAGCCACATTGATCTGCACCATCACAAACCCCTACCTCCCTCGTCACTGCGTGCGTGTGTGTGCCGACAACATAGCCTGAGGACATGAGGATGCTTCGTGCAATTCTAGGAAGGAAGAGCAGCTGGGGGAGACTTTCCGCGAGCTGGTCTTGCGGGATCATCTGCGGGATAGTGCCCCTCTTGGAGGCGGAAGGATGTGCCGATGTGGACGCGGCCCTGAAACATATTTTTCCCGATGAGGATCGACGCCCGACCATCCCCTTTTACGACAAGGCCTGCGTTCTGGACCGCTACCTGAGCGGCCGAGGGGATCTGTCCTGGGTTGGAACGATGATGATCGTCGACCGGTACGTGACACGTGGGCCTGTGTTTCCGAAGCACCCGGGGCAATTCAACGAGAGACTACGTACACCTCGGCCTAAAGTAGGGCGTGCTCCCTGTAGGTAAGTTGCTCACAGCAGCAGGTTGGGCGTTCTAAGTTGTAGTTTGCGTGGCGTTGGGGGTGACGTGTACAGTGTGTCCGAACTCCAACTTGGAATGAAGTACCGTCGTCGAACACATACCCCGGCCGTACCCAATACCCGTGTTGTGCGCATATCGTTACTGTGGACGCCGGCAGGTTCCAGTATCGGGGCCATACGGAGCTTGCGTGCTCTTTCCTCAACAACCCAAACGACTACAACAACCCTCTTCTGTGGAACTTGCAGCAAGACCCACCCGAGTTCTACTGGAACTCCTCCATCGCCGAGTCCAACAACGGGTGGCTAAGCGGTGCGTCCGATACACCCTGCGTCGAACCAATAGCAGTTTCTGGTTAACACCGTCATTACAGCCCCCCGTTGATGTCTTTTACTCGCTGTCTCACTCGTAATCCGTGTTGTTTCATCCATTAAGGCTAAGTACCTCCAACTACGTTAACTACCCACACTTGTTCTGAAACGCGTGCCTCTCTTGCTGACCAGGGTTTCGACATGTCCTCATGCGCATGCCAAAGGTGCTGAACTGTTTCGTCTTGGACAACAACATCTGCTTCAAGAACGAGCTCCTGCTCACCAAAAAGCTGTTGTCCCAGCACCCGACCTTTGACCGTTAGCGAAGCACGTACAACACATACATCCGGAACGGCAGGTTGTAGACGTCAGGAACCGCACAGCTCCCGCTGCCATCTTTTTCGTCCTCCTACGGTGTGTCGAGAGTGGGCCAACATTCCTACCGATCCGAGTTCCCTGGTGCTCTCTACCTAGCAGAGTGGAATTCCACCCGCACAGATGTCCTGGGGTGATGGGCTAAAGGATGCACTTCTTTATGGTTACACCATTCGCGCTGCCTAATGGGGGCTGCTTTACGTACATTCGAGCCGTTTAGGTTGCTTCCTCTTATCTAGCTGCGTCATCTCACTTTGATCGGCGACGTTTCTTACTACAGTGGGTTTACTAGAATGGGTTGACGTTGTTGTCGGGGTTTTTTTTGTCCCATTGCACGGTTGACATTGTAAATTGCCAACGTTTCCCGGTATGGGTTTCCTTCCTGGCGGGGGTGTTGTCTGTTCTCGGGACGATATGTGCCGTGCGTATGTCAACATCGTGGTTCCGACTTCTTGTCAATGTCTTGGTTCCGACGAAACCTTTTTTCCTTGTTGCGTCGTACACAGCGTAACGACGATATTTTACGATGCCCGATGCGGAGTTCGTGGTGAAGGTGTCGAGCGTGGATTTTCTATGGTGCTGTGTTTGGCTTCATATATTTTTTCACAACATCGTTTTTTGTGGCGTCATTACGTATGTTAGTGTTTCCTTCGTGGTTCTTCAGGACCGAGCCAAATAGTTCCGAATATGCGGCATATACAGCAAGGGGTAAGGGATTCAGGTCGTGGCAGAAGCGACCCCGCCCCAAGAAGCGTAAGGGGGTTTCAACCACGTGGACGCGAGATGGTCACGACATACCGGGTTTCATATCGTCGCCGAAGCGAACCCGCCGGCCAATTGGCGTTCTGTTCCTTACTATATTTATCTCTCCCCGAGGTAGTATACACGCATTCGTGCGTGCCCGTTCAGGTGACAAAAGGGTTTCAAACCATACCCGAAGCTTTCCCGCCCCGCGGCCCTCTTCATTGCGTCGGGGTTTTCCGTTTCTTTCTTTGTCTCGGTGTAGATGTTTGATACATTCGTCCATAACCAAGTGAATTACCCCGTGGGTACCCACGGGCACCATAGGCAATGCCCATGGGTACCCATGGGTACCAAGTGAAATTATCCCGTGGGTACCCATGGGTTACCACAGACAATGCCCATGGGTACCCATGGGTTCCCACAGGCAATGCCCATGGGTACCCATGGGTTCCCACAGGCAATGCCCATGGGTACCCATGGGTTCCCACGGGCAATGCCCTTGGGTGCCCATGGGTACCCATGGGTATTGCCCGTGGGTACCCATGGTGACTCATGGCCACACACATGGTGACCCATGGGCAGCCAAACTGATGCCTAACGCTAGCCCATGGTCGTCACCGTGGGTAGCCACAGGCACCCGTGGTCACAACCGTGGGTAGCGATCCATTGGTATCGGTGGTGTAGCACCCTACGGGTGCCGACGGGTATTCATGATGATCACCACGGGACCTATTCGTCCCGACTAAGGAAAGACGACACGTCTTGGAGCTTTGAAAACAACTAAACCCACCGTACCGTTTAAATCTGCAACAAGTAAGTATGATGAAGAGACCTGCCCAAGGCCTCGGCGTGCGTGTGCACTGTACGAAACACGGGAGATGCGACAACGCCCTCAGCGTCGCGCCGTGGATCTGGGTGAGCCTAGCGCCGTGGATCTGGGTGAGGCCACACTGACGCGCTTTCCTCCACGCCCACACCAAGCTTTAGATAGCTTCCTTTCTTTCTTTACATTCTTGCGCCGAGCTGGAATAATGCTGGACTCACTAGCTGATGTGCTGTGAGCCTCCCACGGAACCTTGGGTGTACCACCTCGCTGCGGCCGCGCCTTCGTCGACCCCGCCTAATCGATGTTATAGAGTACGCTTAATCTTGGTACCCGTTGTGATCCCCGTGGTGGTGAAAGCCATTACGGTCCCCCGTGGGCCGTGGGTGGCCGTGGGTACCCATGGGGCGTGGGTACCCATGGGTACCCATGAGTACCCATGGGCACGAATAAATATAGTGTATATGATTGCTGGAACCCCAGAACTCGCTCCCGGTATGTTGTCCCAGCGGCTTTCCCACGGGTGATTTGGCCCATCACGGGCCGCTTCCGGGGAAATGCCCCGCCGCCCTCTGACGGCAAGGACTCTCTCTGGCTTGGGATGGCAGCACCGCCGCCCCTACTGGCATCGCCCGCCACGGCGTCGCCAGGCTCCTTCCTCTTCAGCTCGATCACTATGCTCATCAGCTGCGATAACTGGCCCTCCAGCCTCGCAATCGCCGGGTCCTCGGCGTGTTGCTGTTGCATGGCTGAGGTCTCTTCCCCAGCCCTTCGACCGAACCGCTGTCCGACGCAGCCATCACCCGATGCGGCTATCCCTCGAGGGACAAACTCTAGAGTGTTTGCAGGCCGTACTCCGCGTACTTATCGGGTTGTTTGTGTAGTGTATTAACTTCAGATGGTGAGGCAACGCCCGTACCCAGGGAATAAGTTCGCGGAGTACGGCCTGCAAACATATCCAAACCATGTCCGTAGACCCACGAACAGTTTCCACAGAGTCTTAGCGTGCCAGAGAGAGAGTATCGCAGAGACAAGTAGCGAGGTGGTCACATAGAAGGCTTCTAGTGGTGTGCCAGCCTCTGGAGCTGACAGGAAGTGGAGTCTTTTCCCACCCACCCACTGCGCAACGCGAGATTTTTTATTCCGAGCGGCCGAGCGCTGTCTGTTGTCTGACGTCGTGTTTGAAAACACAGGGGAGATATCGCTGTGTGCTGCTCGGGAAATCGTGGAAATACAGGTAGCCTTCGCTGACGCTATGGATTCATTGCTACTCTATCTTAGACTCTCTTCTTAGATAGAGATGGATTCGTTGGTGCCGTCCAACGATCATGTATGTGTGCAAACGAACTTCCCGGCCTGCCACGCTCGTGTTTCTGCGACGTGTTCGGGCTCTCTCTGGGGCACACACAAGTTTGTGTCGTTGCATCCTCATGTAAGCCCACTCGGTGTCACATGGGCCACGCAGCAAACACTAGAATGTGCCTGCGCCAAGAACGGAGGCGTTCTTGGAGGGGAAACGACACGAGACAATCGCTCACATCAATCCTCGAATCACCCGGTCGACGTAGGCGTGGTATCTAATACAGCAGTAGAATCAAGCTGAATATAGGCACGGCGAGCACCTACGAGTCCACCGCCGCACATACATGCGCACATTGCCAGGGGGCACGCAGATTGCACAATACCCCCTACATCGCACGGTGCCCCGTATTTTTATAGGAATTAGTACAGAAGTATAGTGCATTTTCGATTTTGTATGACATTTGAGTGGGGGGTATGGTTCCCTCGTACAAAATCAAAGTTACATCGTGGTAATCCTGAACACCACCGCGAAATTTCTCCAATGAATTCTTGGTGATCTCATACCAAGGCCGCCCCACCAAACACGATCACGATTGGCATCACACCGATGACGATGGCCTTGTGAAACCATCATCCGAATTTCTACGTCTCCTAGGGAGCCAGGGAAATGGAACGTCTGCGGTCAAGAGAGGGCGGGGACAAGCAGTGGAAACTGATTGAGTCTTCAATCGACCTGCTCTCAGAAGACTCCTCATGGTAGTATTTTCATTCAACTTAACATTCACTCCATAGCGCAGCCGACTGGTTCATTCGCGAGACGCCAATCAGAACTCGACGGACCACCCAAGAACGGATACCTGCGGACGATGCTAAGACGGTCATTTACCGGGGAGACGGTCTTGCTTCCTTGGGCTTGTGATATCGCAGTTGTGTTTGCTTCCAAAAGTGAATACCATGACATTGACCGCACGGGACTGACAGCGAAGATTCACAGGGAAAGGATGCGGGTCATCAAGGAAACCCTTCGAGCAGAATATTGATGCTGTTCTCATCCGCGAATATTTATCAAGGGGTATTCCTTGGGATCCGCGGTGTTTCTGTACCCAGGAACAACAGCAGGAGCAGCAGTGAGCGTGAGGAGAATAAGGAATCGGTGCTGCGAGATTTGCGAAAATCACAACACCAGAGGAATCACTTTTACACATATGGTACGGCGAAATGCACCGTTTTCATTCCCAAATTAGTGCTGTACAACATCAACTGGTTCGATATTGTTTTAACGTGCTGAGCACAAATCTCCAACTTCTTTCCGCTGTCCTTTCCATTTCGCCGCTGCTCAATGCACCCTGGATGGCCGCACCTCTTGTTGGTGTAATGGAGCAACTAGTGTATTTGCATTGTGCGAGCGTTTCGTGAACGTTGTATGAGCGCTTCTTGGATATTTTGAATTTTCTTTGGATATGGATATTTGGCGACGTTGAGGGGTATCGAAGTAGCTTGAAGGAAGATCAAAATCCCAGCCCCGCTCCCTCACCCTCCGAGTGGGCGCTGAGCGGACCTTGATCGATAATTCGGGTGGCTCGGTTCTTTGTGGTTGGAGCTCAAAGCGGGTGGCTCATGGCGGGGCGTGGAAGGGTAGAAACATGTAGAAAACGTATCGAAAAGGATTGTATTCATCGGGGGCGTGCCAGTGCTCGTCAAACCTTCACGGTATCTGGGCACGCCTTCACTCTTTGTCACTCAACGAATCTCTCTGAATCTCCACCAAATACCTATCGCAACCAAGGAATATATGTAGAAAGTTCCTATCCCTCCGCATCTCA
The DNA here is from genome assembly GCA_000310025.1 of Ectocarpus siliculosus. Classification (NCBI taxonomy): domain Eukaryota; class Phaeophyceae; order Ectocarpales; family Ectocarpaceae; genus Ectocarpus; species Ectocarpus siliculosus. The sequence goes on from FN649741.1 coordinate 6,457,198, forward strand.
TCACTGTTACTTTCGTACGTACGTACCGAACATCTCAACCGTCATACTATGCTACGAGTACTCCCAATATATCTAATAGCCCCCCTACTCGTATGCATCGTCATGCTCCGAGAAAAACCAAATTCCTCTTTACCATCTCTCCAAAACAAACAAAAACCAATATCTTCACCAAAACAATCCAAAATCCTCCAAGTCCATCACAAGAAAAATCAAACACAATCAAAACTCCTCCAAAACAATCAAGAAAAACTAAACACAACAACTCCTCCAACCTTCACCAGACTCTCTCTTTTCTCTTGTCCAATCTCTCGTCTCTCTCACTCTCTCCATCACAGAATACGAATCGACCCCAAAACACTTCCTTCATCTGCAAGTTCATCACAAAGTCACGGGTGCAACGCAAAAGACTCCTTGCTAATGGCCTTCGTCAAGAAATCTGCATGCTGAAATTGCGTCGGCACATGAGTAATTGAAATCTCCTTCCTCTCTACCAGCTCCCTGATAAAGTGATGTCGTACATCGATGTGTTTCGAGTTGGAGTTCGTGATCGGGTTGTGTGCAATCTGAATCGCTCCCTGATTATCCTCGAACACCGGGATGCACGGCATACCTGCATCTGGCAACATAAAACGCCACACCTGCCTCAGGAACAACACTTCCTTCAAGACATCGGCAATTGCCACATACTCTGCTTCCGTGGTGGAAAGCGTGACACACTTTTGTGTCCTCGAAAACCAAGTCACACACCCTCCCCCACACATCACTAGCCCTCCTGACACCGATCTACGGTCTGTCGCCTTGCTTGCATAGTCGGCATCCACAAACACCTGCATGCTGATCCCAGTCACCACTCCCCTCTCAAATGTAATCCCCATCCAACTCGTCCTCCGTACGTACCCTAAAATACCGAGTGCTGCCTTCCAGTGCACCATCTTGGGAGATGCACAATACCGCGCTACTGCTCGTACTGCGTTCGCGATGTCCGGCCTTGTTTGAGTGGCCAACCACATCAGAGATCCTACCAACTCGCGAAAAGGGACATCAGCGCACGCTTCGTTCTCGTCAAAGTCGGTGAGCTTCACGCTCACAGGCAAGGGCACACTCCTCCCCCACTCAATTCCGTACTCTGCAGCCAACTCTTCGGCAAACCTCTGCTGCGAAATCCTCAACAGCCCTCTCTCTACGTCTCTCTCGTAAAAGCACGCGGAGTACCACCTCAACTCTCCAAGGTTCTTCACGGGGACCATCTCGTTGAGATCCCTGCCAAACTTGTCACACCTCTCCTTCTGCCCTACAGCAAAAATGTCATCCACGTGGACCACGATGATCATGATCACACGTCCCTCCTCCATCAATCGAAAAACACATGCATCCGCCAGACACTGCAAAAAACCTAAAAGTAACAAACACCTCGTCAGGTGCGCATGCCAATGTCGTGATGCCTGCTTCAAACCATACAGACTCTTGCACAGCTTCACGATCAGGCCAGATAACCTACCACACCCCTGCGGTAAGCGCATGAAAACATCCTCATCAAGCTCAGACTGCACAAAAGCCTGCTGAATATCAAAATGGCACAAGTCAAGATTCTGCTCACATGCTAATGCTGCCAACAAGCGCACACTAGACACTGATACGGTGGGTGCAAACAATTCTCCAAAATCAATCGAAGCCCTCTGCATGTCCCCCCGCGCTACAAGTCTTGCCTTGAATTTCGTCGGCCATCCATACTCGTCTGCCTTACAGTTGAATACCCACTTAGAATTGATGGCGTTCTCTACTGGTTGCTACACCGGACTAAAAGTTCCTGCATCCAACAAACCGAAAAACTCTCGACCGATTGCATCATTCCATAACTCTGAATGTTGAGACCGCATGGCCTCGTTGAACGTCTTCGGCTCGCGGAGGTCGCTGGCCATGCAGTGCGGAAGGTCAGGCATCTTGTCAGGAGGACGCTCGGCGCGAAGAGCGGCGTCCACATCCTCGCGGGTGGCGAACATCGTTGCGAACATCTGCGGTCTCCCCCCCCCCCCGGAATCCATGGGCCCCCCAGCTCCCACAGCCCCCCCGCTTCCACGGCCTCCAGGACTCGGATCCGGCTGCGGCGGGGGCGGTAGGTCGCGGCGTCCTTGATCCACGGCCTCCCGGGTGGCGAGCGACGAGATGAGGGTGTCCTTGTCCATCATGTCCAACAGCTCAAGGCGGTGGTGGAGAGCGGTGCCGCCACTGGGTGGCGACGGCGGTTTTTGTTGCTCATCCATGAACCGCACTCCATCGCCGCGTGTGCGGCCGTGAACCCTCGTGTCCTCTCGTCCCAACTCCTTGACGGCTCGTTTCGAAAGCGGCGGGTGCGGAGGAGCGGGGACGGCGGCGCTGGCGGGCTTCGGCGGCGGCGGCGGTAGGCCCGGGGGCGAACGGGGCGGAGTGGCTGCGGTCGACGGCGGGGCTGAGGATGGTGCGACGGAGATCGGCGACGGCGCTGAAGATCCTGTGAAGATCGACGGGGGAGGGGGCGGCGCTGCGGTGGTCGCTGGTGCAGGGGGGTAGTACGTCCATGTCCGCGGGGGCGGCGGCGGTGCGGCATCGGCCGCAGGTACGGCGGCGGCCGGCGAGGGCGCCGCGGTGACCGAAGAACCCCCCCCGATGGCCGGCACCGGCGCCGGCGCTCCTGCCCGGCGGTTGACCCACACGACGTTGTTGGTGAGGGCGAGGCGACCGGTGTCAGCGCGAAGAACGACGGCGGTAGACGTCGAGTGGTTGTTGGCGCCGTGCAGGTAGAAGCACCTCGCGGATTGGACGTCCGCCTTGGTGGCCCGCTTCACGCGCATCCTACCCTCCTGGAAAAAGGGGACGACGGTGAGGGGCGGCTTCCGGCCGAAGAAGGCCTCGAACGGCGACATCCAGCCCTGATTGGCCTTCGTCGCGGAGCGGTTGAAACAACCGGATGCCCAGAGCGCCGACGAGAGCCACAGGCGTTGTCCGTTGGCGCCGATGTTGGGGACGGAGGCGAGGTCGACGTGGGCCATGGAGAGGATGTGGCGTCGCGCGGCGTGGCCCCCCTTCATCGCACGCCAGATGGCGCTCTCGGCGACGGCGTTTTGTTTGGGGGTGTTCGGCGCGGTGTACTCGCGCCGGATGCCGTGCGGCGTCGCAGAACTCGATAAAAGCGGCGCCGGTGAACTCGCCGCCGTTGTCCATGCGGAAACATCCCGGAGTGCCCATGCCGTTCATGTCGGCCAAGAAGCGCTTCACGTACTTCAGGGTGTCGCTCTTCGCCCGCATCCCGTACGCCCGTTGCCACCGCGATGCGCTGTCCACGAACATGATCAGGTACCGGGAGCCGTCCATCGCCTCGGTGAACGGGCCCGTGAGATCGATGTGGACCTTGCCGAACGGCACCGCAGCGCGTGTCCCACGCCGCGGCACCGGGGCCCTCCTGCCTTTCGCCTCCACACAGCCCACACATGGCTGCAGCTCCCCGACCAGCCGAACACCCTGCTGCTTGGCAGTCTCACGCATCAAAAATTCGTTCACGTGGCCGGTGGAAGCGTGGAACAGATTAATATCGATGGTGGGCGTGGATTTTCCTACCGAAAAGGGGGAAGCACCGGGGGCGATAATCGCCAACGCGTGGGAAAGAGACGGAGGGGCTACGGCCTGCTGCTCATTGCACTCGGAAAGAAAACCTCTCAACACCTCCAAATCATCATGCTGCACAGTGAAAGCCAAGGGAGGGGGCTCCGCAGACGCAGAGAATTCATGCGCATCCGGAAAAAAATCACCCGGGGGGACCGTGTCTTTGCCATCCATCAACCCAACATCTAGGAACATGCTCATGTCCATGATCGGTAATTCGTCCTGAGAGACAAGGGGGTTGATCTCGATCTCGCGATAGTCTGTCAGCTCTACGGCAGGGGGAGGCACAGTCGAAGACGATTCTACGGCAGCAGTAATCACAGGCTGAAAATCAGGGATCGTCGTGGGGATTGGGTCTACTTCGACAGACGGAAAAGCACAAATCGGCAGCACTACACCGGAAGTGGTGGAGGGGACGCTGGGAGTCGAAGGTACTACACCGTCGGAGCCGGTGGGCTGGACACCAGGAGTCGAAGGTACAACGCCGGCCGTTGCGACGGACTGGAAGCCAGAACTCGCAGGTACAACGCCGACCGCAGCGACGGACTGGAAGCCGGTACTCGCACTCGCACTCGAAGTCGCGCCCGCTCCTGCACTCTGTGGGAAAGGGGGGTTTGCCGCAACAAGGCCTGTGCCAACGCCAGGCGGGGACGCTTGGGCAGAAACACGGGGGGGGGCATCGGGGCTGTAGGTCACAGCGCTACCAGTATAATCCTGGGGCAATCGAGTAGCCCAGAGCGAGCATCCTACGTCAGAGTATGCAAAGGAAAGCCTACCATCGAATAGGTGGACGCCGGTCTCGTCTAGAACGATACGCTGCCTACGCTGCGTGTGGTGCAACGAAAAAAGATTGAAGGTGATTCCAGGCACAACGTACACGTCCGACATCTGCACGCAAAAATCATGCTCTCCTGACTGGTCTTGCATGTGAAAGGCCATGTTGACCTTCCCCACACACTGCACGCGCAAATAAGCACCGTTTCCAACCTGTATGTACTCTTTACCAGTCGGCACTGGCCTCAAATCGAACATGTGGTGGCTACTGCTAACAAAGCTGTTCGTGGCACCGCTGTCGGCCCAAAACTTCTCTCTACCAAAATGGGAAAGCGAGTTCTGCGCAGACAAAGCAAATCCATTACCATTCTCACGCTCGGTACTCGCTACAACACCACTCGGAACAATCTCGCCTGCAGACACGAAACGTGCCATCAAGAAGTGGAGGGAGCCCGGGGCCGGTGCTGCTGCTCCGGGAGGAGAGGAGTGGGGCGGGGCATGAGTCGAGTGCTGCTGCTGCTGGAACGTCGGCGGAGGCGGAGGCTGTGTCGGCGGCTGTTGCTGCTCGTAGTAAGGCGTCGGTGGCGGGTAGTACGGCTGCTGCTGCTGGGTGTAGTCAGGCGGAGGCTGCTGGTACTGTGGCTGCGGCTGCTCCCAACCCCCATACTCGCTACTATTTGCGGGCCCCCCGTAGGGCGGTGCACCGTGTTCGTGGTGCATCACGTTTGCATGCCCGTGCGAGGGTCGCCATTGCTGCTGCTGCGGGCGAGGGGGGGCTGAGTTTCCATACCTTTGCTGCGCTCCGCGTCCGCCGTGGGGTCCGTGCTGGGGTCCACCACCCCAGCCCCCCCCACCGCGGCCGCCTTGTTGCTGTCGCTGCTGCTGTTGAGGACGAGGATGGTAGTACTGCTGTTGCTGAGGCTGCTGCGGCTGTTGCTGAGGCTGCTGCGGCTGTTGTTGTTGCTGCTGCGGCGGCTGTTGCTGTTGTTGCGATGACTGCTGCTGCCGCTGCTGATGCTGCTGTTGCGATGACTGCTGCTGTCTTCGCTCTTTCTTCCGCTGCTGTTGATAGCACTCCGCGTTGGTGTGGGTTCCATACGGATGAAAATGACAGCGCCTGTCTCCTCTGGTCTCGTCGCTCCTGCTCCGACCGTCGCCTTTGCCGTCCTGTCCGCCGCCGTTCCCACTCGACCCATTTTGGACACGTCCGTCGCCCCGGGGCGCACCGGAAGCGACGAAGGCGTGCCCCACGCCACTCTTTTGTTCCTCCTCACGTGCGCGCACCAGGTCCGTGTGGGCCTCCTTCACGGAATCCTCTATCTGCTCAAAAGTCAAATCAGGGGTGCGGTCCAACAGTTTCTTCTCTAATTTGTAGTCGGATGACAGGGCGGACACCAAGTGGTCGTTGGCTTCGTTGTCGGGATACACTGTCCCGTGCGACGCTAGCCTACTCCGCAAAATAGAGAACCTTCCGAAGTATTCTTGTGGGTTTTCACTCTCATGCATCGCGAAGCTATGGTACTCCTTCAAGAGTCTCTTTTTCTCGGCTTTCGCTTGGGGTTCGTAATACTTGAGGAAAATCCTCCATCCTCCACTCGGGCTCCCGTCCGACACGATTTCCGACAGAATCGGCATGTACGAGATTGACGTTATCAGCACATTCCATGCCACTATAGCCTTTGCTACCTTTTGTTCGCCATACTCAGTCTTCAGGTCAGTCATACTGATCCCCTGCCTCCCTACTGGGATGTCTTGGTTGCTCATCACTACTTCGTGAACATCCTCCTGCGCAAAGCGTGCTACCATGCTCGATCGAAAAATCAAAAGCTTCTGCTGCCTACTGTCCCCCGACTTGAACACACCATCCCAAGGCTCTATTCGTCTACTCTCAGTCATACGGAGGGTAGCGGGGTGAGACACTGCACCGATATCCCCTGAGGTTTGGAGGCGACCGGCCATGGCAGTCGCAATCGCGTCGGCCAGCTCGTCTGCGGAGGGGTTGGGTGTTGGGCGCCCAGAATCTTGCTGGTGTGCTGCCTCTTGTTCCTCATTTCCTCCCCGCTGCTGCTCGGCTCGATGCCGCACCTCCATCTCGGCCATCTTCTTGGCCAGTTTCTCCTCCATCAGCTGCTCCATCCGAGCTGCTACTCGCTCGTTGACCAGTTCTTCGATCCTGGCGTCCTCCGCTGCTTGGCGGGCTTCCGCTGCTGGGCGGGATTCATCTTCGCGCCTGGAGGCCATCTTGACCCTGCTGTCGATCGCCGCAAGGCGATGCTCCTAAACCAAGCTCGACCGCGAATCTCGTAGACGACGTGTCATACGCTAGCGTGATCGATAATTCGGGTGGCTCGGTTCTTTGTGGTTGGAGCTCAAAGCGGGTGGCTCATGGCGGGGCGTGGAAGGGTAGAAACATGTAGAAAACGTATCGAAAAGGATTGTATTCATCGGGGGCGTGCCAGTGCTCGTCAAACCTTCACGGTATCTGGGCACGCCTTCACTCTTTGTCACTCAACGAATCTCTCTGAATCTCCACCAAATACCTATCGCAACCAAGGAATATATGTAGAAATTTCCTATCCCTCCGCATCTCATCACTGTTACTTTCGTACGTACGTACCGAACATCTCAACCGTCATACTATGCTACGAGTACTCCCAATATATCTAATAGACCTGGTCTAAGAAGGCTAAACAAGAGATCAAACAACAACTGTGAGTACCCGAAGCCAGGAGCAACGAGCTTGCTCCCTTCCCTCTTTTATTTCTCTGTTCCTCCATAACATTGTGGCGTCGTCTGGCATTTGGACACCGGTCCTTCGCTTCGGTGCTCATCGTTCGCGTGAACGTCTCGCATTTAGGTCTTCTCGGGTTTTTTAGTTACCTGGTTTTAGAGAGGGCACGGTTTTGCTCTCTCTGACTCACTCGGTGGGGCACTTTTTGTTTTGACGTGTGGGCGTTTGCTCCGGTCGTGTGCGCGACGGGCGTTTGCTCCGGTTTGTGCGCGCGACGGGCGTACAGGCCTCATGCGCGAGGGCTTCCCCTCGCATGGCTTTGTGTTCACCAAGGGACGGCTTGGTGGACGCTGGCCTTTCTTTCCTCATTTGCTCGGCAAGCATGCTCGCGTAGGATTGCTCTCCATCCATGAATGCTTCGACCTTGTGCATGACGTGCATGTTACAAAAGACATGCCCCTTTGCTCCCAAGACGACACCTTTCTGCCTGCTTTCGGGGGAAAGCCTTACGCTTCTCACGCGCTTGGCTACCCTCCCGCATGGCGGCGACAGGCTACTGGATGGCCGCTTTGTTGGCATGATCTGCTGCCGTCTGGTTGTAGTGGGTTGCGCTCGTTTGCACAATCGTTCACAGGGATCTCAGAAATTCGCGAAAAAGGTGCCGTTTTTGAGCTTTTCGATCGGGGGCTTGTCTCCACCGATTTGTGGCCGGAGGACATTCTGCCGGCACCGGTTTCGGACCGTGTGTTACGTCTGCTGAACCGCGGTTTGGTGAAGGCCGGTCGATCGAAGAGAAGGCCGCGCACGGCCACTTTGTCGGGCGAAAAAATTCGCTCTTCGCATTCGCATCACGATTTTTCCTTTCTAGATTTTGTTTCTGCTGCATCGTGCATTTATTTGGTGTTTTCAAGATCAGCTCATGCCTTTTGCCCTCGCTGCTTTGAAGAATTTGGATGGCAAGGGCCGGCAATCTCTCCTCGATTGGGTCTCGACCAGTCACTCGATCAGTGACTCGCCCGCTGATGATGTTGTATCGCCGTCCTCTTTTCCTATTGCGGACGATGCCGCTGCTGCTGTTCTGTCGTCTGTTTTCCCCCCTGGGGACAACACACATACATGTGTCACCCATGGCAACACAGGGTGCATGCATGTCGGTTGACCTTGACACCACCGCAGATCCCGCTGCGATGGCGAAACTGAAAGAGGACCTTCAGGCTGACACGCCTGTCAGCCCGGTCACGGCAGGAGAGCAGGGGAGCTCTCCTGCTGCAGGCACGCTCCCGGCGCCGAGGGAGACGAATTATGGTGTGGCACACCTACTTTGTCTCCCTCCGCTGGGGGTCAACTCGGAACACCGAGTAAGAGTACCGCGGTGTCGCCTGGAGCCAGTAAGGGTACTGGTTCCGGCGGCATCCCCCGTCAGATTGCCGCTGTCTCTCAGGAGACCGCCGCTGTGGCTGTCCCTCGGCTTTCAACCGCCGAACTCGAGGCACGTGCGTCTCGAAGAGAGACAGACCAGCAGAAAGCTCGCGAGCACCATGCTCGTCTGAAACAAGCAATTGCCTTGGCAGAGGCGGCTGCGCGTGCCAGATCGGAGCGTCTGCGCAAAGCACGGGAAGAAGAGGAACGGCTGGAGGCCCAGCGGTACACCGCGTTGTTGGCAGAAGACGCGGAAGCACAGCGTGAGCACACGGCATGGATGGCATCTGCTTCTGGGACGGCCCGTGATCTCGAAAAGCAGTTATTATAGCACGTTTGCAAGCCGCAGAAAATTTCCCGGAACTTTCTGACGTTACCGTCGCAGTTTCTGCTGCTGCCGCCGCTGCCCCTGCTGCCGCTGTTGCAGCTCCTGTTGCAGCTGCCGCTGCTCCTGCTGCAGCTCCTGCTGCTGCCGTTGCAGCTCTTGTTGCAGCTGCCGCTGCTCCTGCTGCAGCTACCGCTGCTGCCGTTGCAGCTCCTGTTGCAGCTGCCGCTGCTCCTGCTGCAGCTCCTGCTGTAGCTGCCGCGCCACCTGTTGTTGCGGCTGCACCTGTTGTTGCCGCTTCTGTTGCGACAGGTGTAGCTGATGCGTCTGCTGTTGCAAATCCTGTATTTGTTGCCGCGCCTGTTGCAACTGGTGTAGATGCTGCGCCTGTGAATGCTGCTGCTGCTGCGGCTGCAGTAGCCTCTGCTGCTGTGGCTGCGGCCGATACGACTGATTTCGACAGTGATGCTGCTGCGGTTGCGACCAACACCATGCCTGTTGAACAGGGAGGCACGGAGACTCGCAGTCGGAGTTCCTCAGAGATGACTACCATCTCGGCCGGTGGACCAGTGGGACGCGTCAGGAAACGGTATAAACCTCGCAAAAACTCGTCCAGCTCGTCCTCTTCGAGCACCTCTTCGTTCAGCTCGTCTTCTTCGTCTTCATCGTCTTCTGAAGCAGGTGATTTCCAGGTTCGTTCTCTCGACACTAGACTTCTAGGTCTCAACATTGACGGATTAATCGAGTTCGTCAACACTGATCGATAATTCGGGTGGCTCGGTTCTTTGTGGTTGGAGATCAAAGCGGGTGGCTCATGGCGGAGCGTGGATGGGTAGAAAACGTGTTGAAAACGTATTGCAAAAGTATATTGTATTCTTCGGGGGCGTGCTTGCGCTCGTAAATCTGTCACGGCATCAAGCACGCGTCACGCTCATCACGGTTAAAGTACCAAACAGACCTATCCGAATCTCCATCAAACTCTTCTCACTTCCAAGGAAAATGTCCAGAAAGTTCTGGACCCTTCGTACCCCATCACTGCAATTTCCGTAGGTATGTGTACCAAAGATAACCAAAGATAACCCGTCATAGTATGCTACGAGTACCCCCAATATATCAAATAGCCCTGCTCGTATGCATCGCCATGCCTCAGCAAATACCAATCCTCTTCTGTACCATCATCTCCAAAACAAAACAAAATATACTCCAAGACAATCACAAGAAAAAAAATCCCAGCACTACCAAAACTCTTACAAAACAAACAAGAAAAATCCCAACACAACCGAAACTCTTACCACCTTCACCAGACTCTCTCTTTCTCTTGTTCGATCCCATCTCTCTCTTTCTCTTTCCATACAGAATACGAATCGACCCCAAAACACCCCCTTTACTGCAAGTTCATCACAAAGTCACGGTGCAGCGCAAAAGACTCCTTGCTAGTAGCCTTCGTCAAGAAATCTGCATGCTGAAATTGCGTCGGCACATGAGTAATTGAAATCTCTTTCCTCTCTACCAGCTCCCTGATAAAGTGATGCCGTACATCGATGTGCTTCGAGTTGGAGTTCGTGATTGGGTTGTGCGCAATCTGGATCGCTCCCTGACTATCCTCGAACACCGGGATGCACGGCATACCCGCACCTGGCAACATAAAGCGCCACACCTGCCTCAAGAACAATACTTCCTTCAAGACGTCAGCAATTGCCACATACTCTGCTTCCGTGGTGGAAAGCGTAACGCACTTCTGCGTCCTCGAAAACCAAGTCACACACCCACCCCCACACATCACTAGCCCCCCGGACACCGATCTACAGTCTGTCGCCTTGCTTGCATAGTCGGCATCCACAAATACCTGCATGCTCATGCCAGTCACCACACCCCTCTCAATTGTAATCCCCATCCAACTCGTCCTACGCACGTACCCTAAAATATCGAGTGCTGCCTTCCAGTGCACCATCTTGGGAGACGCGCAATACCGCGCTACTGCTCGTACTGCATTCGCGATGTCCGTCCTGGTTTGAGTGGCCAACCACATCAAGGATCCTACCAACTCGCGAAAAGGGACATCAGCGCACGCTTCGTTCTCGTCAAAGTCGGTGAGCTTCACGCTCACAGGCAAGGGCACATTCCTCCCCCACTCAATGCCGTACTCTGCAGCCAACTCTTCGGCAAACCTCTGCTGCGAAATCTTCAACAGCCCTCTCTCTACGTCTCTCTCGTAAAAGCACGCGGAGTACCACCTCAACTCTCCAAGGTTCTTCACGGGGACCATCTCGTTGAGATCCCTGCCAAACTTGTCACACCTCTCCTTCTGCCCTACAGCAAAAATGTCATCCACGTGGACCACGATGATCATGATCACACGTCCCTCCTCCATCAATCGAAAAACACATGCATCCGCCAGACACTGCAAAAAACCTAAAAGTAACAAACACCTCGTCAGGTGCGCATGCCAATGTCGTGATGCCTGCTTCAAACCATACAGACTCTTGCACAGCTTCACGATCAGGCCAGATAACCTACCACACCTCTGCGGTAAGCGCATGAAAACATCCTCATCAAGCTCAGACTGCACAAAAGCCTGCTGAATATCAAAATGGCACAAGTCAAGATTCTGTTCACATGCTAATGCTGCCAACAAGCGCACACTAGACACTGATACGGTGGGTGCAAACAATTCTCCAAAATCAATCGAAGCCCTCGGCATGTCCCCCCGCGCTACAAGTCTTGCCTTGAATTTCGTCGGCCATCCGTACTCGTCTGCCTTACAGTTGAATACCCACTTAGCATTGATGGCGTTCTCTACTGGTTGCTACACCGAACTAAAAGTTCCTGCATCCAACAAACCGAAAAACTCTCGACCGACTGCATCATCCCACAACTCTGAGTGCGGGGACCGCATTGCCTCGTTGAACGTCTTCGGCTCGCGGAGGTCGCTGGCCATGCAGTGCGGAAGGTCAGGCATCTTGTCAGGTGGGCGCTCGGCGCGAAGAGCGGCGTCCACATCCTCGCGGGTGGCGAACATCGTTGCGAACATCTGCGGTCTCCCCCCCCCGCCGGAATCCACGGCCCCCCCAGCTCCCCCAGCCCCCCCGCTTCCACGGCCTCCAAGACTCGGATCCGGCTGCGGCGGGGGCGGTAGGTCGCGGCGTCCTTGGTCTACGGCCTCCCGGGTGGCGAGCGACGAGATGAGGGTGGCCTTGTCCATCATGTCCAACAGCCCAAGGCGGTGGTGGAGAGCGGTGCCGCCACCTGGTGGCGACGGCGGTTGTTGTTGCTCATCCATGAACCGCACTCCATCGCCGCGCGTGCGGCCGTGAACTCTCGTGTCCTCCCGTCCCAACTCCTTGACGGCTCGTTTCGAAAGCGGCGGGTGCGGAGGAGCTGGGGTGGCGGCGCTGGCTGGCGGCGGCGGCGGCGGCGGCAGGCCCGGGGGCGAACGGGGCGGCGTGGCTGCGGTCGACGGTGGGGCTGATGATGGGGCGACGGAGACCGGCGACGGGGCTGAGGATGCTGTCAAGATCGGCGGGGAAGCGGGCGGCGGCAGTGCAGTGGTCGCTGGTGCAGGCCAGGTGAACGTGAATGTCCTTGTTGGCGGGGGCGGCGGCGGTGCGGCATCGGCCGGAGGTACGGCGGCGGCCGGCGAAGGCGCCGCGGTGACCGAAGACCCCCCCCCGATGCCCGGCACCGGCGCCGGTGCTCCCGCCCGGCGGTTGACCCACACGACGTTGTTGGTGAGGGCGAGGCGACCGGTGTCAGCGCGAAGAACGACGGCGGTAGACGTGGAGTGGTTGTTGGCGCCGTGCAGGTAGAAGCACCGCGCGGATTGGACGTCCGCCTTGGTTGCCCGCTTCACGCGCATCATCCCCTCCTGGAAAAAAGGGACGACGGTCAGGGGCGGCTTCCGGCCGAAGAAGACTTCGAACGGCGACTTCCAGCCCACGTTGGCCTTTCTCGCGGAGCGGTTGAAGCAGGCGGAGGCCCACAGCGCCGACGCAAGCCACAGGCGGTGTCCGTTGGCGCCGACGTGGGGGATGGAGGAGAGGTCGGTGTGTCCCATGGCGAGGATGTGATGTCGCGCGGCGTGGCCCCCCTTCATGGCGCGCCAGATGGCGCTCTCGACCACCGCGTTTTGCTTGGGGATGTCGGGGGCGGTGTACTCGCGCCGGATGCCAGCAGAGTCGCAGAACGTGGTGAACGCGGCGCCGGTGAACTCGCCGCCGTTGTCCATGCGGAAACACCCCGGGGTACCCATGCCGTTCATGTCGGCGAGGAACCGCTGCACGAACTTCAGAGTGTCGCTCTTGGCCCGCATCCCGTAACCCCGTTGCCACCGCGAGGCGCTGTCCACGAACATGATCAGGTACCGGGAGCCGTCCAGCGCGTCAGAGAACGGGCCCGTGAGATCGATGTGAACTTTGCCGAACGGTACCGCCGCGCGGGTGCCACGCCGCGGCACCGGGGCACGCCTACCCTTGGCTTCCACACAGCCCACACACGGCTGCATCTCCCCCACCAATCGTACGCCCTGCTGCTTTGCCGTTTCACGCATCAGGAATTCATTGACATGGCCGGTGGAGGCATGGAACAAATTAATGTCGATGGTGGGCGTGGATTTTCCTACCGAAAACGGGGAAGCACCGGGGGCGATAATCGCCAAGGCATGCGAGAGGGAGGGGGGGGCTACGATCTGCTGCTCACTGCATTCTGTAAGATAACCTCTCAACATGTCCAACTCTTCATGCTGCATAGCAAATGCAAGGGGGGGGTTCACCGCAGACTCAGGGAATTCCAGCGCATCCGGAAAAAGATTACCAGGGGGAACAGAGTCTTTCGCATCCATCAATCCAACATCCAGAAACATGCTCATGTCCATGATCGGTAAGTCATCCTTGGATACAAGGGGGTTGATATCGATCTCGCGAAAATCAGTCGTGCCTACTGCAGGGGGAGTCACAATCTCGGACGATTCTACAGCGGCCGTGATGACAGGCTGAAAGTCGTGGATCGTCGTGGGGACTACGTCTACGTCAACGGGCTGAAAAGCACAATGCGGTAGCACTACACCGGAAGCGGTGGAGGGGACGCTGGGACTCGAAGGTACTACACCGTCGGATCCGGTGGGCTGGACGCCAGGAGTCGAAGGTACAACGCCGGCCGTTGCGACGGACTGGAAGCCGGTACTCGCAGGTACAACGCCGGCCGCAGCGACGGACTGGAAGCCGGTACTCGCACTCGCACTCGAACTCGTGCCCGCTCCTGCACTCTGGAAAAGGGAGGGGGTGGCCGCAACAAATCCTGTGCCAATGCTAGGCGGGGACGCTTGGGCAGAAACACGGGGAGGGGCATCGGGGCTAGAGGTCACAGCACGACCACTGTAATCCTGGGGCAATCGAGTAGCCCAAAGCGAGCATCCTACATCAGAGTATGCAAAGGAAAGCCTACCATCAAATAGGTGGACGCCGGTCTCGTCTAGAACGATCCGTTGCTTACGCTGCGTGTGGTGCAACGAAAACAAATTGAAGGTGATTCCAGGCACAACGTACACGTCCGACATTTGCACGCAAAAATCACGCTCTCCTCCCTGGTCTTGCATGTGGAAAGCCATGTTTACCTTCCCAACACAATGCACGCGCAAATAGGCACCGTTACCTACTTGGATGTACTCCTTACCGGGCGGCACTGGCCTCAAGTCGAACATTTGATGGCTGCTGCTAACAAACGTGTTGGTCGCGCCGCTGTCGGCCCAAAATTGCTCTCTGCCAAAATGCGAATTCGGGTTTCGTGCAGCCAAGGCAAATCCTCTACTCTCATGCTCGCTACTTGCTACCACACCACTCGGTACGATCTCGCCTGCAGGCACAAAACGTGCCATCAAGAAGTGAAGGGAGCCCGGGGCCGGTGCTGCTGCTCCGGGAGGAGATGAGTAGGGCGGGGCATGGGTGGAGTGCTGCTGCTGCTGCGACGGCTGCTGCTGGAACGTCGGCGGAGGCGGAGGCTGCGGCGGTGGCTGCGGTGGTGGCTGCTGCTGATAGTATGGTGCCGGAGGCGGGTTGTACGGCTGCTGTTGCTGGGTGTAGTCCGGCGGAGGCTGCTGGTATTGTGGCTGCGGCTGCTCCCAACCCCCATACTCGCTACTATTTGCGGGCCCCCCGTAGGGCGTGGCACCGTAAGCATGGTGCATCGCGTTTGCATGCCCGTGCGGGGGTCGCCATTGCTGCTGCTGCGGGCGAGGGGGGGCTGAGTTTCCATACCTTTGCTGCGCTCCGCGTCCGCCGTGGGGTCCGTGCTGGGGTCCACCACCCCAGCCCCCCCCACCGCGGCCGCCTTGTTGCTGTTGCTGCTGCTGCTGTTGAGGACGAGGATGGTAGTACTGCTGTTGTTGAGGCTGCTGCGGCTGTTGTTGTTGCTGCTGCGGCGGCTGTTGCTGTTGCGATGACTGCTGCTGCCGCTGCTGATGCTGCTGCCTTCGCTCTTTCTTCCGCTGCTGTTGATAGCACTCCGCGTTGGTGTGGGTTGCATACGGATGAAGGTGACAGTGCCGTTCTCCTCTGGTCTCGTCGCTCCTGTTCCGACCGTCGCCTTTGCCGTCCTGTCCACCGCCGTTCCCACTCGACCCATTTGGGACACGTCCGTCGCCCCGGGGCGCACCGGAAGCGACGAAGGCGTGCCCCACGCCACTCTTTTGTTCCTCCTCTCGTGCGCGCACCAGGTCCGTGTGGGCCTCCTTCACGGAATCCTCTATCTGCTCAAATCAGGGGTGCGGTCCAACAGTTTCTTCTCTAATTTGTAGTCGGATGACAGGGCGGACACCAAGTGGTCGTTGGCTTCGTTGTCGGGATACACTGTCCCGTGCGACGCTAGCTACCTCGCAAAATAGAGAACCTTCCGAAGTATTCTTGTGGGTTTTCACTCTCATGCATCGCGAAGCTATGGTACACTCCTTCAAGAGTCTCTTTTTCTCGGCTTTCGCTTGGGGCTCGTAATACTTGAGGAAAATCCTCCATCCCCCACTCGGGATTCCGTCTGAGACGATTTCCGACAAGATCGGCATGTATGAGATTGACGTGATGAGTAGATTCCACGCCACTACAGCCTTAGCTACCTTCTGATCGCCATACTCAGTCTTCAGGTCTACCATGCTGATTCCTTGCCTCCCTACTGGGATGTCCTGGTGGCTCATCACTACTTCGTGGACATCCTCCTGTGCAAACCGTGCTACCATGCTCGATCTGAAAATCAAAAGCTTCTGCTGCCCATTGTCCCCCGACTTAAACACACCATCCCAAGGCTCAATTCGTCTACTCTCAGTCATACGGAGAGTTGCAGGGTGAGGTACTGCACCGATATCCCCTGATGAGGTCTGGAGGCGACCGGCCATGGCAGTCGCAATCGCGTTGGCCAGCTCGTCTGCGGAGGGGTTGGGCGTCGGGCCCCCAGTTTCTTGCTGGTGTGGTACCCCTTGTTCCTCGTTCCCGCTCCGGAGATCTTGTGTGCTCTGCTGCTCGGCTCGATGCCGTACCTCCATCTCGGCCATCTTCTTGGCCAGTTTCTCCTCCATCATCTGCTCCATCCGAGCTGCTACTCTCTCGTTGACCAGTTCTTCGATCCTGGCTTCCTCCGCTGCTTGGCGGGCCTCCGCTGCTTGGCGGGCTTCATCTTCGCGCGTGGAGGTAAGCATCTTGACCCTGCTCTCGATCGCCGCAAAGCGATGCTCCTAAACCAAGCTTGACCGCGAATCTCGTAGACGACGTGTCATACGCTAGCGTGATCGATAATTCGGGTGGCTCGGTTCTTTGTTGTTGGAGCTCAAAGCGGGTGGCTCATGGCGGAGCGTGGATGGGTAGAAAACGTGTTGAAAACGTATTGCAAAAGTATATTCTATTCTTCGGGGGCGTGCTTGCGCTCGTAAATCTGTCACGGCATCAAGCACGCGTCACGCTCATCACGGTTACAGTACCAAACAGACCTATCCGAATCTCCATCAAACTCTTCTCACTTCCAAGGAAAATGTCCAGAAAGTTCTGGACCCTTCGTACCCCATCACTGCAATTTCCGTAGGTATGTGTACCAAAGACAACCCGTCATACTATGCTACGAGTACCCCCAATATATCTAATAAACACCTGCATTTTTGCGACGTCTGAAGCGAAAGATGCTGGCCTTGCGCTAGTGTACAAAATCTCGTTCGATCCAGCTTCTCTTCGTAATGAGACGGTTGGACGTCTGCTTTACAGCCCCCTTTGGTCGTCCAAGAAACGTCGGCGGCTTGAGCGGCTGGTGATTGATCTGCGTAGTGTGCGGGCGGCGGATGTGGGCATCTCCGCTCGTTCGAGGGAGGATGTGGACACTTCTGCACGTTCAAGGTCTGGTTCGGCGGGCTCGGGGGGTCGCCGCTCTCAAATGGGGGGGCAACCCTCGGAACCTTCCGGGTGGGGCACTTCTGCGTCTGCTGGGTCCTACCATTCCTCTCGTACTCACGACCGCCCGCATACACAGAAATACCTCAGGCAGGATGCAGGCCGTTCGCGAGGACATGACACCCGCGGACGCACGGATGCTCATCCGGGTGCCGGCGGGGGTAGCCACCGGAATGACGGGGGAGGTAGCCGCCGGAATGCCGGGGGGGGGGAGGCTTCTGACCGTGGCGGGCACACTCATCTCTCCTACTATGGTCCGACTAGTAGCAGGCAAGTACAGTATGGTATCGCAGGACAAAATGTGCCGTTTTTCCAGCAGCCGTGGGCCGTAGATGCGCTTGGAAACCCGTACGCGTTGCAGCCGCCGTTCATGGGGTCTGGGGGTCAACAGTGGCCGGTGACAATGCAGGACCCGATTACTGTCGCTTCTGCCCAAATGTCTGCGGCGGCCATGCCCCCGGTCAGTTCTTTGCCGCCTCACATCGCTGAAACGTCGGTCAAAGCGACCCAACCCATCGTTGACCACCCCGAGCCTGGGCTAGAACGTGCACGACAGATATTGCATCGCATGTCTTTGTCGAGTTTTCCCCAGCAGCGGCAACCGTCGGCGACGGCGTCGCCGTCGGTAGCGGCTTTTGACGTGCCGTCGTCGAGACTTCCGTCGCCGATGTCGCCGCTGTCGGTGCCGTCGCCGCCGGTACCGCCGTTGCAGATGCCACCGCAGCCGGTGCTGCAGCCATCGGTGCCGCCGGTGCCGATGCCGCAGGTACCGCAGCCGTCGGTGCCACCGGTGCCGCAGCCGCCGGTGATGCCACAACAGCCCGTGCCGTTAGTAAAGTCAGGGCCACCATCAGTAGCCTCCGCTTTGCCATCGCATACATCATTTGCCGCTGTGAAAACAGAGGTACCGCCCCCCGCCTCCGTTGTGAAAACGGAGACGACACAGGTTTCTGGGGTGGTACCGACGCTCTCCCAACGTGTTTTGCCACAGGAACCACCGGTCTCGGCTATCGCGGTGTCGGTAGCGAGGCCACCGCTGCCGGCCGTGCACGCGGCCGCCTGCGATTCCGCTGATGACCGGGCACTGCCCCTGTCGTCTGCCGGTGCACGCACCGCCCAGGCACAGCTTGATGCAAACGCCGTTGCCGCCGCAGAGGCGTACGCCCTCAGCGTGCGCAAAGGATACGGCAAGCTTAAAGTGAACGAATTGTATGCGGTAGTCCCGCTTCCCCCGGCAGAATTTTCTGCCTTCGCTCGCTCGACCGAAAGTGTGTTGGCTGAAATCCTGTCGGCCGCCGATCCCTCCGGCAAGCAGACCATCAAGTCGCCTCATGGGTGGCTGGATGGTATGCCCCCTTTCACAAGCGTGTCCTCATGGCCATTTCGAACCCTCAAGGCGCCAATGCCGCAACCCGCGAATTGGTGGATTCTTCGTTTTCTCAGGTGAAATGTTTCTTGGAGACGAAGGACAAGTCGGGGCCTTCGGCATACCGTCGGCTGCTCAAACTGCTCGCGGATGAGTGGGAACCGAAAGGTTTCAACCGGGGCATCGACAAGCTGCAGGATTTTGGTGTGCCCAACGGCACGCCGTACAGCAAATTCGTTACGAAGTTTAAGGCGTTAGCAATGTCGGAGTTGGCCTCGCATAGGGCTTTCGCGCCGGATCTGCGCATGGTACAGCGTGCGCTTCGGGACGCTTTGTTGGAGCAGTACCCGAATGTTCTCTCGTCTTTGCCGTTGAAAGAGAAGATTCTCCACAACGTGGTGTTTAGTGATCAGGATGAGCTTTGGGATGCTTTGTCGTCGGAGGAAGCACTAAAACACTCGCCCGCCTGCAACGGCGACCGTTATTTTACCACTGTCACCTCTGGGTTTTCATCGGCGCCCACACGAGCCATGACTGCGACCGTGGGGCAGCAGCGGCCGCCACCGCCGCCGCCGCTGCAGCCGTCCGCGTGGTCGCCGGGAACACAATTTCCCGCCGGGGTGATGGCTATCGACCCTGTGCCGTCCGATAACACATGTCCATTCGAGCAGGACTACGACTGCGGGCCGTTGCGTGGTCACTACGGCTTTGTGTACAGCGTTGTGGCAAGTATGGCTAAGATGGACCCCCATTTGTTTACACCGCTGTTGACCCCTGCCGACCGAGCGCAAGCTCTGCGGCGATTTTCTGGCCAATGTCTCAACTGCGGGCAGGCGGGCCACAGCCTGAAAACTTGCCCGTATGCTTTCACCAATTACACCGGCCTCTTAAACCCGGCCATTGCTTCGCATGCTGATAGCGTTCAGGTTTTTCAACGTTGGCAAAGCCGCATGAAGTCGCACCGCCCGCGTGTACACAATAAAAATGGCCCGGGTAAGAGCAGCGGCCATACACAGGGCGACGGCCGCCGCTCTGGGAAACGTAACTCAACTACACACACACCACCTCCGGCGCCGGCCGTAGGCGCCGCCGCGACCCCGGTGCCCGCCGCCGTACCTGGAACTCCGTACACTCGAAGTTCCGGAACCCCGCACTCGCGGGGTAACTGACACGCCGGTGACGGCCTTTTGCACACATCGCCGTCAACAGCACCGGGTGTGCGCTGTACGACTAGTTCCCAAGATGTTCGTATCACACAGACGCCTTCGGGCTCGCCTATGTTAGTTTCCCAACCTTTTATTTCTCAGATGTCGCCTCACGCCTCATCACAGCCTGTTTTGGATGACCGACGTGACTCGTCGGCGCCGAATGCAGTCTTGTGGTGTGGGCGAGGGGCCGACCAGACTTCGGGTGTCTCACGGACGCTCGTCCCGATGTCTACGCCCCCCGGAGGCATGGCTCCGGCTTCTCCCACCGTTTCGGCGGCTCCGGGTGATCTCGTCAACCACGTTGGAGCACAGGAACCTTTCGGACAACCGCAGGCCCGCCGCGGTGGCTCGAGTACGCTTGTACCCACCGCGCCCCCTCCGGACCCCTCGCGACGTTCCTCTACGGAGCACCAACGTCGCACGGTGCTGACTGCACCGCCGTTGCCGAGCGCAAGTAACGGTTTCCCCAAATCGGAAGGTTCATGTTCTTTGTCACGAAATAGCGGTCACGAGCCTCCCGCGGCCGCTGACCATGTTGGTCGAGCGCCCGTGATGAAGGCCGCTTTTAATGAACGGGCCTACGCCGACGTTTTGCGCGAAAACGCCCGCGTAGACCGCTTGGTTTCGCACGCTTCTGCGGCTGGCTCACCGCTCTTGCCTGCCTCTCCTCGTTACCCACAATCCGGCCCGCCTTCGGGCGGCACCCAGATTGTCCTGCCGGTTGCCGGTGCCATTTCTCTTGACGATATTTCTTCAGGGAAGGTAAGCGCACCCGCGCGGCAGGCCCCTGTTTTTGACGGTTGTCAGGAATACTATAACGATGAGGTTTTCCTCTTTTGGAAACCGCCGTCCTTTCTGTCTAACTGGACGCCCTGTGAATTCTCGGTTCATGGCGTTCGCTACGTGTGCGGCGAACAGTTCATGATGGCGGAGAAAGCCCGCATTTTCGGAGATGATGCCGCTTATGCCAAAATCATGGCTACCTCCGACCCGAGAGAACATAAGTCCCTTGGTCGCAAGGTACGCGGTTTTGACCATGCTCTATGGGAACTCCGGCGCGAGGATGTTGTCTTTTCGCTTTTGTATGCAAAATTCGCCCAAAATGCTGACGCGCATGAACGTTTGTTGGCTACGGGTGACAGACAGATAGCGGAGGCCAGTCCTTATGACGGATTGTGGGGCATTGGTGTTGATGCCTCCGATCCGCGTGCGGCGTCGCCCTCCAAGTGGACTGGTAAAACCCTTTTGGGCAAAGCGCTTGTTGCGACGCGCACGCTTCTGCGTGTGCGCCCGGTCGAACCCGATAAGCCTTTACGCCCTGAACACTCGGGGCCACCTGCTCCCGTGTGTCCCACTATCCACGAAATTGCGCCCCCGGGTGAGGACTCTTTGGTCCATGATTCCTCGCCCGAGGACGCGCGCGGCCCGCTGGACGTGCCAGCCAACACGCACGCAGACCACTCGAAACAGGTGCTGCATATTGCCTCTGCTGCTTTTCGCGAAGCCGCCGCTTCCCCACCGCCGTTATTGGCGGAACACGGCCCAGATTTGGTGAGCGGTGATGTTTTAGTAGATTGCGATACCTCTACGACGCGAGTCCGCGTTCATAGTGGTACCGGAGCCGTGTGTACAGCGCATGGTGTAGCCCTTTTGAACTCGGGCTCACCTTCATCTTTCATTGGTGATGCTTTCCTTGAAGCCATGGAGGCGTCAGGAGCTGCATCCGTCCACAGTCGTCGTTCGGTGCCCGTTCGGCAGTGGGGTGGTTTTGGCTCTGGCAATGCTCTTGAAACCACCTCATCCGTGCGGCTGTCCGTTCAATTTTTTTATGGTGATAGTGCCACCGCTTCGTTAGCGGTGTGGGTGTATGTTGTCCCAGCTGCCGCCATGGGTCACGCCCTCCTTCTTGGACGTGATAGTTGGATGCGTTTAAACTCTCGTTTGTCCACTACTTTGCCCACGCGGTCGGCAAGTGGACGCATCATGGAAAAACTTTCTCTGTCATCGGATTTTGCGGCGGGAGCTTCCACGTATGTCGCTGGACCCTCCGCCCCCGGGGCATCTTACTTCCTGCGGCACGCCGGCAGGAAGGGTGTCTCCCTTTCCGATAAACCCACTTTGACGAGGGTGAACCTCGTTCGCAACTCTGGCACCCCCGCTCTCACCGGCAACTATCTTGTCACGTTTTTACCGAAACACGGCGCCCTCTCGGCGTCGGACGCGTTTGTTTCGGACGGGCCTCAACACATCCCATTGACAGGGTGCGCCGAGTTGGAGCCAGGTGAGGTGCTTGGAGTGGCGACTGCCCCACTTGTGCAGATTCCGCTTGCGTCGATTGATCCTACACCGCAGACGGCCGAGGGTGATGGGTTGAGTGACCCTCCGCCGCCAGCCCGTTCCGCGGATGGGCCGCCGTCTCGCGTGAATTATTTGCATTCAAACATCCCGGTTGCGGATCCGGAGATCTCGGATTCCCCCGCGGCCTCACTGCCGCCGAAACCGCCGCCACCGGATCTGTTGGAACGCCTCTCAGAAGCGCAGCGAGTGAGTTTTCGCGAGTTGTGGCAACGTTTGCCTGCACATTTGCACGATGTGACTTTTGATTTACATGACTCGGGTTGGACCCCGGAAGCCATCGACAGCCTCGCGGATGTGCTGTGTGACTTTTCGGATGTGTTTTCGCGGTCACCGTCCGATTTCGGTTGCTGTTCCGTGAAACCGTTTCGTTTGGAAGTGCCCCCGGGAACGAAACCGTTGGCCTCGCGTCCCTATAGGCTCAACCCACTGGTGGAGAAAAAGGTCGATACAATTCTCGATCAATACCTTGCTGCCGGTCTTATTCAGCACTCGCAATCGCCGTGGGCGAGCCCTCTGGTTGTCATGCCTAAAAAGGACGGCAATCTGCGTTTGACCGTGAACTACAAAAAGCTTGACAAATTGTGCAGCCTTGGTCAACAACCGCAGCCGCGAGTTGGCCACATCATCGATTCCCTGCACAAGGGCAAGGTGTTTTCCATTTTCGATCTTAACTCCGCTTTCCACCAAATCACCGTCGAAGAGGACACGGTTCAACTTACGGCGTTTTGTACGCCCACGCAACTTTTCGAGTGGCTCCGCATGCCTCAGGGAAGCTCCGTGGCACCGTCGTGGTTCACCATGGTTATCAACGAAGTGGTTAAAGGTCTGGACCATGTGCTTGCATACCTGGACGATGTGATTGTGTTTGACGCCGACCCCATCCACCATGTCGCCAACATACGGCTTTTTTTGGAGCGTTTGCGCAAGTTCAACCTCAAGCTTTCTCCTTTCAAGAGTCGCGTCGGCGCTAAGGAGGCTGTTTATTTAGGTCACACAATCTCCCCTGCGGGTGTTAGTCCTCGTGCCGATAAGGTCGAAGCCCTCACAAAAATGCCGCTGCCTAACAACGTCAAAAGGCTGCGTTCCTTGCTGGGTGGGCTTTCGTATTACCGCAAATTCATCAAGGGTTTGGCCATGCGCGTGAAACCACTCACAGACCTTTTGCGTAAGGACGCGAAGTTTTGTTTCACGCCGGCTATGGCGGATACTGTCAAAGAACTCTTGGCGAAACTGTCCGAACCTCCGGTTTTGGCTTTCCCGGATTGGGACGCTGTCGCAGATGGCAGCCGCCCTCTCCGGCTTTGCTGTGACGCCTGTATCGATGGTTTTGGTGCGGCCCTTGAACAGGAACAGGCCGATGGTTCAATCCGTCCCATTCTGTTCGTTAGCCGCGCTACGCTCGAATCCGAGCGCAATTGGACAGTGCTCGACTTGGAAGCTGGAAGTATCGTGTGGGCAATTAAACGCTTACGCGGTTATTTTTGGTCTACGCACTTTCTGATTCATTCGGATCACAAGGCTTTGGAGAGCATCGTCAAGGTGGGTGAACACAACGCCGCTCGAGTTCCTTTCCTCGTTCAAATACACCCTTGTCTACCGCAAAGGCACTGCCAACGCCAATGCGGATTTTCTTTCGCGGTTGCCCCTGCCGGCAACCGACGCGGATAGACACGGTGACACCAGTATCGCAGTCGATGACGCCGCGGGCGTGTATCTCATTCGTGCGTGCGGACGGAGTTATCACTCTAGTTCGACGCCGAACATCGGCTTGGGTGGGCTTGACATTGACGATCAACGAGACGCGTTGGCACACGCGCCTCTGACGGAGGATGACTTTGGGGACTTCCGCCGTTTTTGGCCACAAATGGTCCTGCCGGCTCTGTCGCCCTCCTCCGTAGTGGATTCGTCGAAATTTTCGCCGCCTGGTGTTTTCGCTGTCGTTTGCGATGCAGCCCCCGAGAGTTCTGTGCCCGATGGACCTCCTCCGGCTTCCGTTTCTGCGGAGCCAGACGTCGCTCCCTCGTCCACCGTCGGAACCTCCTCAGCTGCCCTGTCGTTTTCGCGTGGCCCTCTGATTTCTTCTCGTACCCGGGCGAGAACGAATTCGGCCTCGGGCATGGCTCACAGCCGTCCCAATTATTTTCCGCAACAACCACGGGCCGTTGTGGTGCCCAGACCGCCGCGACCTCCTCGAACGCCGGCCCGGTCGAGCCGTGCCGCGCGGTCTACGAGAACGGTGGGTAGCCCTACTTCTGGCCCGCTGCCTTCTCCGGCGCCGGCTGAATTGCAGCCGCCGCCGCCCGCGCCTGCTGCCGCCACCCCGGCGCCACCGCCGCCCGCGACGCCCATGCCGCCAGTGTTGTCGCCCGCAAGTACTAGCCCTGCGACTTCCGTGGTGCCGCCCACGGCCGCTGAGGAAGCTCACCTCCGCGACTGTGTGCATACATTCTCGCATGCCGATTGGGCCCGAGAACAGCTGTCAGAAAGTGAGTGTGTAGCGGCTATACATTTTTTGTCGTTGGGATCCCCGGCGGTTTTGCCGGATACATTCTGGGATTGCTTGCCCTGTGCGCGACGGCCGGCGTTGTCTGATGTGGTCGTGAACCAGGCCCCTGCACCTATCGCCGGACAACCTGTCCCCGGCGGGGTATGTGGTCGCCAGGGCCGCCATTCCCGCCCTTGTCACAAGGGAGGCACATCTGACGACAAAGGCCCTTGGCGGTGTAGTGGGGCGGCAGCGCTGGCGTTGGTCGGCCACCGTTCAGGGTTGGAATTCCGCTGTACTCGTAGAAGTCTGATTCGCGGGCGCTCGCCTCCTTGCAATCTTCGCACCATCGATAGAACCTACCCACGAACGTTCGGTGGCTGTCCATGCCCGCGGACGTTGCCGTCGGATCCCGGCCCGCACCCGCTTCCGAGGGCCCGCCCTGTGAGCGAGTGAACGTATGAAACCAACTGCATCGACGACAATGGAGCAACGTAGTCAGATGGAGGCACACAGCCATCGCTCGCAGGGTTTCTTCAACACACTTCAAGGGCGAGTGAGAGCAAAACGCAAGTGATTGTTCCACCTCCAGAGACTCGTGAAAGGCATCAAATTTTTAGCATCAATACACACTCTGGATGGCGACGGCAACAAGAATTTAACATTATAGATGACGAGAAAAACAACAGAGGCAACGATAACCTGATAATGGAATCTTCGACCCAGAGGCCACACAGCTTCATTCAAAGGGTCAAATCGCACGCCTTGGTAGCATCACAAAGAGGGAGAGGGGATGCCATGAGTACGTTGGGACGCGGGGTATCAACAACAACCAACAACAACAATCCGTTCACAATATACCCGCAATCTTACCGCCGGCAGAGGCGTTGGAGACGTGAGCGTGGCCTTCGCAGGTGCACTTGTCGGCATCCTTGCACGTGCAGCCGGCGATGTTGCAGCAGTTTGCTGAAACAGAACATCATGTCGAAAGGAGAGGTCACAACAACGCCATTAACAAAATAAC
Organism: Ectocarpus siliculosus; assembly: GCA_000310025.1. Taxonomy (NCBI): domain Eukaryota; class Phaeophyceae; order Ectocarpales; family Ectocarpaceae; genus Ectocarpus; species Ectocarpus siliculosus. Next base: position 6,482,938 of record FN649741.1, read on the forward strand.
AACAACAACAGAGGCAACGATGAGCTGACAATCGAATATTCGACCCTGAGGCCACAAAGCTTCATTCAAAGGGTCAAATCGCACGCCTTGGTAGCATCACAAAGAGGGAGCGGAGATGCGGTGAGCACATGGGGCGCGGGGCATCAACAACAATAACAACGACGACGACGACGACAACAACACGAAAAGAAGCTCACCCCCGCGCGAGCAACCGTCCTTGAACGTGGCGGGATTCTCCTTCCGCTTTTCGATGGAGCTCTCTCCCGGAACGAACACAACAGGCGGGGAGTTAATCCACAAAAAACATAAACAACAACAACAACAACAACAACAACAACAGAGGCAACGAGAAGCCGACCGAGGAAATATTCGCGCATTGATTCGTTGTGAGCATGGTAGGAAGAATAGGAAGGAGTGATGCCTCCTGGTCTGAATTCGTCGCACGAATACCGACGTGTAGACGTCAACTTTCAACGACCTACAATTATATGTCCTTCGGCCAAAAAGGGGGCGGTTATGCCAACGAATGGGAAATCATACACATGAACAACGCACTAGCACAACTTCGTTCATTGAATTAATTCACTCAAAAATTAACAACAACCACTGACAACACACACGTTTTTCTAAAGCATAAAGCCGAGGTCATGGGTAAACAGTTCCGAGTGATGTACGTAAAAGTCTCGGCCTCGCACCGCTAACTACGTAGAAACAAGACTGAACACCACAAAATACACCACCCAATGAACACCACGGGATCGGAGTTTTTCCAATGTCTTCAGTCACCTGCCCTAGCCTGCTCCTATTCGGTAAAATTAGACCATCTGACCAGTCAACAGATGGTCCAATTTTCTCGAACAAAAGATATGTCGACGGGCTCTTGGTCTCCCAGCGGGGACAGTTCAGGAACAGTGATCCGAGGACGGTTCTGTGTTCCGTAGATGAAGGGACCTGCTGTGGTACCTGTGGTAGACTTGGATGAGTCTACGGTGCCCCCATGCTGCGTAGCCTGTGTAGGGCACTCGCTTTCTCCTCTGTTTGTCGTGCGTTCGGCCTGCGGATCTAATACAAGCCATCAACGACACCTTCTAGTCACTGGACACAAATATGGGCATACATACCCGGCAAACACTCCGGCTCTAGGAGTGATCAATGTCTCGCCCCACGGTCCCCGAACGCAGCGGCGTCACCATGTGGACCAAAGGTGAGAGACGATCAGTTCCCAGCGATTTACGGTTTCTGATTGCGATGCCTTCCCTAGCCTGCTTCATTTACGCCGTCTCATGGATCAACATGGGGTGCGCCGACGCTCTTTCTTTCCCACCACATGTCCACCCTCCGTCATATTTTCAAGACGGTGACCGAGCCCACAATAAAAGCGTAGGACCGCTAGTGCAAGCACAAAATTAGTGGGCAATGTTTGTGCGTGTCATTTTAAAGCTGATTCTAGGCGAACAGGGTGACAAAGTGACGAATGAGTGTGCGGGCAGGAGACAGAAACATTGCGGATTTGCGAAGTGGTCACGGGTAGATAGCAGGGGTGCCGAAAGGGATCTCGTTAGCAGACGAACTAGCACGCATGTTCCCGCTCAAACCATCCAACACGCCTCCCGAGGGGTTTCCAGTTTTGATTGCTATCACCTCACCCCCTCAACACTCTCCAAATATTCACTCTTCTCCGTGGATCGGACGCCAAAAGTATAAACTCTGTCATTTTTGTGACTCGGAAAGGGAAGGTAAGTATCTCTCGATGAACACATGGGATTGTCAATTGCGAACACCGGGAGAAAAACGAGTTATGCAGAACTGATTCTCACGGGCATTCACGTACGCCGTTATCATACTCTTCGCGCTCTCACCCGTCCGTGCAGACTGCCCGAGAGTCGACGAGACGCACTATTGTCGTCGACAACGATGGTGGCTATGATAGCGACTTCAGTCCTTCGGAGGAGGAAAGGGAGCACGGGGAGGTGATTGTAGGTACAACAAGGATTAAGCCGCTTCCCAACACGGCCACCTGGCTAATGGGTTGTCGCTCAACGATCCTAACCGGGCGTGACAGCTGCACCCCATATCGGCAAGAACGGTATCATCGTCATCGAACGACTGTACCGAGTGCGATGAGTAGTGAATATCCTCGTACCGGCTGTTGTAGCGGGTGAAGTGTCGAAGAAAAAGCCTCATTGTGGATGTTATGGTCTTATAATTCTTCTAGTGCAAGCTCAGGATGGTAGCATGAAAGTGAGAGGGGAGGGCGACTCCAAACAGCTCTCGCAGCAGGCAGAGGCTCCGCAAAATGCGACCAATACCTCTGTAGGGGTGTACTTGCGGAACAGTGAATATCCCGAACCGTAACAGCTGTACTCGAAGTAACAGTAGTCACGGATAGATTAGATGCAGAGGCCATTGTTCTATGCGTCGAGATGTCGAATGAAGCGTACCGGTCCAAGCAGGATAGACAAGGATGTACTGCTGTACACACATGCTATAACATCGTACCATGTATAGTTAAAGCAAAGTACACACGATTCTAGGAGTGTGTATGCGTACGTAGTGAGTGTAGCGGCTGGGTATGTGGATTAGAATTAATATTTAGCTGCTGCTGCTGGCAGCTGCTAGCTGCTGTGTGTAGCTCGGTGATGCGGTCTCTGTTGTGCATATGGACTTTTCATGATGGCGGAAAGTTACACAGGCTGCGCCTAGTGTATGCTGCAGCAGTTAGTTTTTTCGTGTGTTGTACTCACTAGCCAACACCTGAATAAAGATGTATCAAAAAAATGACTAAACATCATCAATCGGCGGGCACACAACAACAGCATATCATCTAAGGTCAGATTGAAATATCTGGATGTTGCTAGAAAAAAAGTGAACCCGCGGCGGATGACATCACATGTCGACCAGGGATTGTTGGCCAATCAGAAATTTCCTTTCCAATATAATTGGCCAATCAGAAAAGTGCGGGCACCTTTTCTCTCTCTCACACGTGTGTGTGACCCCATTCATTCTAAAGAGGTTTTGCATGTACATTTACTGCAATGAAGATTATCAAGTGTTGTACCATTATGCCGGTGTGTGCAACCTTACAAAAGTACGGGACATGATGCCGCCCGCTATTTCCATGGATGGGAGCTAAATAGAAGAGGAAACTTCACTTTCATGTTTTGGGCTCAAGTTGAGGGGGGGGAAGATATTGTCCCCCCGGGGGTCGGTTTCTTACGTGGGTGTGTTGGCTTGTATCGCATGTACCACAATGTAAGCGGAGAAAGGCCAGGGAATTAGCCTCGGGTAGCAACGGACGCGGCAGCCATCGCAGAGTTCCTCTTTGCAAGATCGATTGTCCGTGGCACGCTCTTTTTGTCTTGTCTCTGCCTCGTTGCCAGGGGGCGCAATCTTGAGCAGTCTGTCAGAACATAAGGAATGTTCGGTAGAGCGCGTCGATCACTAAAAATGACACGGGGACTCCATCGTCTGCATCTCTTTTTTTGCCCACACGATGAAAGTTGAGTTGAAAGAAGTACACTCTAAGAGCAAAAAAACGCATTGCATTTCACATCATAAATCATAAACGAACCGAAGACGCTTGAACCTGGGTGCCTATGCTACAAGCTGGCAAAAAACGCGACTCCCGCCTGGAAAACTCTTAGTGCAAAACAAGTCTGTCGAACTAAGACAAAGTAATGAGTGGTTGTGAACTTCTGGTCGAACCACATCGGTCGACACGCGTGACAGCCTTCCACCATGTCGCTGGAAAAACGATGCAGGGAGGTATTCCCAAACCTCTCAAAAGCCAAACACACGGAGCAACCATTTCCAGAGAACAATGTCCCGCAAAATCAACCTTGTGCCAAGACGCATGATACCGTAGTCTCGAACAACGAAGACGCGACAGACGTCATTATTGGGGCGCCTTCTCCCCAGCACCCACTGCCGCCGAAGGTGGCGTCGCCGGCGCTGCGCCGTCAAGAACAGGAGACGCAGCGGATTTTTCCGCCGCCGGCTTGTCTGCTGCAACAACAGCAGCAGCAGGTGCGGCAACCTTTGGCGCGGGGGTCTCCGAAGCAGGTGCCGTAGGGGCGGGCTTCTTCTCTTCTACCACAGGCTTGGGTGCCACCGCCGCCGCCGCCGCCTTTTGTGCTGAAACCTCGGGTGCTGGAGGCGTCGAGGTCGGCTTTTTATCGGCCACTGGCTTCGCTACCGCAGTAGCAGGTTCAGATGTCTTAGCCTTGGACACGGGAGACGGCTCATTCTCGCCTGCAGGCTCGGTTGCCACCGCCGCAGCTACGCTCGGCTTCGATGCCTTGGGCACTGAAGCCTCAGAGACCGGAGCTGCTGCAGAGACCGTCTTTTCCTCCGCGGCTGGCTTTGCCACCGGGGGAACAGAAGCACCAGCAGCAGGAACAGGGCTGGATTCTCTCTTCGAAGAAGAGGCGGCAGCGGCGGCGGCGGCGGCGGCGGCGGCAGCAGACTTTTGTGCTACAAGTTCATCCATCGGCTTCGGGGGGGGTGACAGCGACGGCAGCTTGGCGTTGGCCTTCCGCTGCTCGTCCGTCTCCTTACTGCCGCCGGGCAGCTGGAACCGGGCAGCCCTCGAGACCGTGAAGTACTTTGTCCCCAGCGCGGCCAACGAAACGACGAACTGTCGCCGCGGATGCAGTGAGGGGGGAAGGCGGGATAGGGACGGGGCGGGCAGCAAAACAAGAACAACATTGAGAGACCGGCAATATGAACGGTGTTCTTTCTGGTGTAGAATGCGAACGGACGGGGGGGAGTACCTCTTCTTCGAGAGGAATGATCGACAGACAGGCTCTTGAGCATGTACGCACAGAAACGCGGCGCGCGGGGCCCAAAGACGCCGCAATATCGAAAAGTCATAGATTTCGCGTCGTACGTGTTCAGCAGTCCTCGACTTAGACAGACGTTTGCCACGACAAGAAAAACAATACGCACGCTATTTCGCCTGGTTAAATGCAAAAAAACGAGGCACAGCAAAAATACTGTTGTTGGCCTGCGCCACGAAACTAACACCACCACCAAGCACCTGTCCGCGTCAGCTGGAACCAGAGTGGGTGCTAGAAGGTATTGTGCGGAGACCGGGACAGTTTTTTAGTGTGAAGACCAAGAACAACAGCAACAACAACAACAACTCACCTGCTCGAGGGAGTCCAGGGCGTCCTTAACGGGATTGCTTATCTCCGAATTTGCGGCGGCGCCCTTGATGGCTTCGGCGGTCCCGGCGCCAACGCGCGCGCTCGCCTGTGGCACCTGCTTGGTCAGCAAGTCCCCCGCTTCGCGAAGCTGGGCTTTCACCTGAGCAGTCCCCGTGCAGAGCAGGCGAACACGTACAAATGGGGCGTGGAGAGGGAGTGAAAGGCGGCAGGAGTGCGATATGTTGGATTTGCAATGCAGTACAACGAAAAACGAACGAGTTGGGTGCGTACGAGGAGGAGGAGGAGGAGGAGGAGTGAGATGAACTGCGCATACAGGTGTGCATACGACATCGTACGCCAGCAAGCCACGAACACGACATGAACATCAATTGCATGAAAAAAACAACAAAACAGGAACAACGACAACAGCAACAATGCCAAAAGCAACGGCGACAGCGACGGCAACAACCACAACCAATAACTACAACAACACACGTCAGGCGGACGTTCAGCAAGCGCCGGAGGGGTACGAAGGGAAAATGCCCACGCGCGGCCGACCCAACCACAGCAGCTGAGGGAGTGAATTCCGAAGGCCCGTTCATACGGAAACACAAGGCAGGTCCCAGACGAAGCAAGCAAGACAAGTTCGAAAGACGTACGATGTATTATATAGTACCTGTTGAAATGTACGACAGACTCGAGGAGACAAACAGACAGCCTGACGTTCGGTGCACAGGGAATATCTTGCAGTTGAAAAAGAAGTACCAGGAACGAGCGCGGTATATAAATCAAGATAAGCACCTCTTTTTCATATTTTCAGCAGCGTTTTAGTTAGCGCGAGAGGTAGAAAACAAATAAAACGTTGAGGAATTCACGGCTTACCGCTGGGCTTTCCTGCACAGCCTTGAGCGAAGACTGCAGGCTCTTGAGGATCTTGTCAAACGAGGTCAGTTCCTCCCTGTCGTCAACGTGCACCGAAAACACCAAACAAACAATCGTCGGAAAGAAAGCAAGAAGGAACGAAAACTGTCAGCCGTATTTCCAAGAAACTTCTGCGCTATATGCCTCACGGATACCCCAGTTCGAGAGAGCTGCAAGGAACGGGCAAAAATGGAGGACTCCGACGACTCCCGCACCCCACACAACAGAGCACACAAAACGAAGTGACGTCGTCAGAGAGCCAATCGGAGGGCCGCGAAACCAGCACCGAAACGTTCGCCGGGGCTCTCTTTACCCCCCTGCATCCAACGCCTCCTCCACCTCCTTGGTACGGTTATGGTCAGGGTAAAGGCTGGGACTGTGAGAAAAAACTAAATTTATTTCCCCGGATAGTAAGTATTCTCCTCGGACTCCTTGTAGGGGTTACGGGTCAGTGCTAACAACAACAAAAGCTAACAGCACTACCTCACATGGTGACAGCGGATACGGTCAGGGCCAAGAATCGGGAGGTAAACAACGCCGAACAGCACACTACCTTGACCGGTGAAAACCGATACGGTCAGGGCTAACAGCAGTCCGGGGGGGCTAAATCAACGAGGAAAAATATAACACTTCCTTACCCAGAGATGGCGTTCTCGTCGAACTCCTTCTTGGCCGCCTTGAAGGCGTTCGCCACCGACGAAGCCGCGCCTGCCAAGGCTCCGATCACCAGCACCGTCGACGCCGCCACGTCTTGCCCCGCGGGGGACCTGAGGTAGTCGCCCAGTGAGCTCGTCCCCGCCGAAACCGACTGACAAATCGTAGACAAGATAACCGAGAGCGGGGGAGGCCGGCGGAGGTCGCCGGGCGAAAAGGTCGGACCACGGCAAAATAGAAACCGGGCTCGGGGATACCGCTAACACGAGGAGCGCCTTCAGATTGAAGATGCTGGTTGGCCCTTCGCAAGGTCCTCTTCGCCAGGCTTGCGTTGGCGGGAAACGGACGGCCCACGTTCTCACGGCACCCAAAATCCGTGCACTGTTTTTCTCCACGCAAGGTGGATAGGGAGGGTTCTCAACAAGCGCAGAAGAAGAGGGCTACAGGACACCACTTCCAGCCTGTCCCTCGGTCTCGGTACCACCTGTTGCGGCACCCATCCATGTACACTATTACATACCAGCGATCTAATTTCGTCGTAGTCCTCGTCGTCCTCGTCGTTGTGGTAACTGCGTTCGTTCTTGTCTTCACACCAAGAATAGCCCCGGTCTGTGCTCATTACTTGTTTCTGGCATCCGATGCGACCGCCCTCTGTTGTCACAGGCCAACTACCCACAGAACGGTGGTACACAATTGAAAAATTCATCAACGAGAAAACAAGGATAAACCACAACCTACACAGGTCTACGGATCTCTAATGGAATCATGGCAAGCCACGCCTCCGTGGTCCCATCTTACCTTGGCAACCCCCAGTGCAGTGTTTTTGGACGATTCCGTGACGGCCTGCAGCAGTTCCTCCTCGCTGAGCTCCGTCGAAGCCTGGAATGCTCTGGCGGTCGTCATTTTCCTGGCGCCTGTATGTTAAGACGGGAAAAAGATAAATGGACGAGCAACGACGAAAAATGAGAACAGCAAGTAAAATCTTGGGCAAGACAGGGACTATGATTTACCAAGACATGAACGATCCAAGACACGACCTACAGTACGTCACCAGCAACTGTTTCTTATCGTTCAGGCACCCCCACCGACCACACACCACCATGTTACGAATGCCTTCGCCTCCCCCCCTCGCTAAAGGCTACCATACATGAAACCGTCGACGGCCGAAAGGCATTTGCTCCCGCAATTTCGCATAGCGTCATTTTCGAATTTTCTCTCCAAGTGCTTGTTGAGCTCAAAAGGAAATGCCAGGTATGAGGTATGGGGCGTACTTATTGCAATATACTTATCAATTCTTAAAAAGCTTGGGGAGTGGCTGCAGTAAAGTATTTTGCCAGAGTCAATGGGATGAAGACAACAAGTTTGTTCAACGGCCTCCTCCGCCTCCACTCCGAAATCAGCTTACGACGAACTACCGCCGTATGCGAAAGAGCCACACAAAAAACTGGGCTGAAAAGGGAATCGATCGTCTGGTCACGAAACACCAACTACGTTCCGACAAGTCGCAATGTGCTCTCGACAAGTGGGTCTCGCAAGAGAAAACGACAACAACATCGACCGGTGGAAGCGGGGGAGCCGCAGATTGCCGCTGTTTCCTCCTTCCCGTCGACTTCCGAGCCCGGCATCAGCTCTCGCCGTCATTGCCGTCATTTCCCCCCCGTACTTGTTGGTTAATTTTTCCAACCATGGATATACTTCTCTCTCCGCACCTCTGCCTCCACCCTCTACCAGCTCGGCCTTGGACACCTCCCCGAGAACCTCCTTCTTCTGCTGCACCGAGTCCATCAGCTGGGTCCGCAGGAGGCCCACCTGGGCGTCGCTTGCCTCCATGCTCTCCGCCGACGAAACCAAAACCTGAAAGAAAAGAAAAACATGCACACACACGGCAAACGCAGGGAGGACGATGAAAGCACTCCAAAAACAGCGCGCGTCCAAAGTAGTAGCCGCCACGGCAAACACGTGCAGTTTCTTCTGTTATTGCCACCAAGGTATCTGGCGTCACTCCGGAGAGTAGGATAGACCCCCCCATGAAGGCCCCTCACGGGGTCCCAGATCATGACCTTTAGAGGCATTTTCTGTTTTCAGTCCTACTGAGACTCGTCTTTTCATTGGTAAGCCGGCTAGCGCGGCCGATGCTAACCATAGAACCACAGCCGCACGGGCACATAAATAACCCAAATTTCCGAACACGGTTATGTTGCCCGAGGACGCAAGTGAAAGATGGGGACCGCGAAACACTCCCAGGAACGGACGTTTTACTTTCTTCGCCGATAGTGGTATAGCGCACAAGAGGAAAGGCTGCAGGGGGGTCAAAAGGGCTTGTGACGCGAAGATATCAACCAATAACGCCCAACCACCATGACCGCCATAAATATTCATCGACAACAGCACAACGGCAGCAACAAAAACACAAAAGCATCATTGCCAATGTCAGCATCACCAACACCAGCACCACCAACAACAACAACACAACAACACAACAACAGCAGCTTTAGCCAAAAACAACAACAACGACGACACCCGGTTCGGACCCACCCCCTGCAGGTCTTGCACGTCCTGCCAGTTGTAGGCCCGCAGGCGAGCGATGTCTCCCTCGGCAGGCAGCGCCGCCACGACGCCGTTCATTGTATCGCCACGGGCAGACGTGGACTTGAGCTCTTCCTCCAGCTAAAGTCACGTTTTTGCACGGTTGCGGGAAAAAGAAGAGCGCGCCAACATTCGGCGGAATCACAACGTTGAACAAGTAGGTGGTCTTCGGCGAGACCAGTGGCATACCGAGTCAAGCGGCCCGTTAACAGTTTCTCAACATGAGACAACACGGCAACCCTTTTGAAGCCATCTCATAAAAATCGCGGTAAAACGAAGACAATATTTCCCCTTGTCCAACACGTCACAACCCTCTGTCTCTCCAACGAGTCTCACCTTCTCCTTGCACTCCACGAGATCCTCGAGCAACATCACCTCGATCGACGTCACGTCAGCCTGAAATATTTTACCATTCCACCGCATGGGGAAGGAGGGAGGGGGGTGGCAGTTTGATCCACAGACCAGCAATACCATGCGCGAGCTTCTCGATTCTGCATAGCGCGCTCGCCATCGGAATGTAGACCATATGCCTCGAAATGGAAAGACGAGAGGAAGCTCAGTCTGCTACTATCCAAGATAAACTTCACCATCACTTCTACCTCAACCCCCACCATCGGCGACAACGACGCTCTTTCCGTTCAGCCGCTGCCCGACATGGACAACGACCGCACCACCGATGAAAAAGACGACTCGACCGACCCTGTCTGTGGCTCCTGCCCGCGAAGCATGCTGTATCGCAGGATTCGGACACGGCGAACGAGTCTAACGCTAGCACAGCACATGGTCAGGCTTCGTCAGTGGTGCGCTCTTCGTCCATGTCGGGCAGCACTCAACGAGAAGAGCGTCGTTGTTGCCCCCCCGCCCCCCGCCCCCTGCCGCTCTGCATCCCGGAACCCCTACAATAAGGCGCCCAGCCTCGAAAATCAACAATCCCCGGCAGGGACAGCCACCGCGAGTGCAAATAGCAGCGCTTGCAACAGGGGTGGTCGGTGCCCACAGGCAAGAAGCTGCCCTGCTGCTCACAGCATCTGCTGCTTGGGTGTGGACGTTATTAGTGAACAGGCTTGAATCTCTCCCAACACGGACAATGTGCGAAAGAAACGGACAGGGCACCACGAAACGACTGCCTGAGAGATTCGTCGGTATTCGAAAGGCGCCTATTCTTGGCGCTCAAGGGTTGCAATTTTCACTTTTCGTCCCTCGTCACGCTTGGCGTCACGCTCGAAACCACGCGCCCGCCTGCCCCGCCCGCCAGCGACCCACACGGCCCGTGTTCGGCTGCAGACCCCATATGTTGCACACGAAGTGATCTCTTCGCTGCACCTTCAGTGACGGCAAACATCGCTATTCCTCCCTTCCCGGCGTTTTCCAAACCCTACCCCTCGTCCCGCCCAATTTTCCAACACCTCCCCACCGGAAAACAATTTGCGAACGAACCTCCCCTTCTGTAACTGCCGCCGCCACCGCCGCCCAGACATCCCCCCTCGCCACAACGGTCAACCTCATCACTGCCGCACTGCTGCGGAGCTGCCCGTTGAGCAAACAGCGTACGGTTGTCCCCTCTGCGTCACCCCCCCTTTTCTCTCCTTGCAACCGAAACAGAAGCCCGGCCCGGACGAGCAAACACAGGAGTCGTTGCCCTCACCTTCTTGGCCATGGCCGTCTCGATGGGGGCGCGGATGGACGCCTCATCCACCTGCCCTCGGAGAGCCTGGACAAGACAGGACACGACACGACAGGAGAGGACACGACAAGGCAAGACGCGGGCAGGGTACATAACAGGGGGGGGGGGGGGGGGGGG
>FN649741.1:6497199-6522934 GCA_000310025.1 Ectocarpus siliculosus
AAACAAACAAAAAAACAAATTGTTCGACAACGTCCTCGTTGGAGCAATGAAGAGAGAACGGTCTATGCGGGGGGCACCCCTACCCGAGGCATTGCCCGACCCCACAAGCGTCCGTGATGATTCTGCACCACACGACCAGGGATAGCACGCGTGCCCTCACTCACTGAGCTTGCGCGAGGACTCCTCCCCCCAACCCCTGCACGCACGGTTTTCACCAAAAGTTTGCGCAGGCACCCACCCACCTCTTGAGCTGGCTGCTCAGGTTAGCCATCCTCTTGGCCCTCTTGTTGGCCGTCTTCCCCTCCTCCGCAACCCTCTTGCTCAGGAGGACTGTGCGCGACTCCGCAGGCTTTGCCAGCACCGCGTCTTCTGCACCCCCCCCCTCACCCCCCTTCTTCTTCTCCGCCCCCGCTTTGTCTCCCTCAGGTGCGTCTTGGTCCCTTCAAGAACACGACCGATTTCGAACAGACCGAGCGGTGACAGATCAGTAGGTTCTAGGGCGGGGGGGGGCGGGAGTACACGATTGGGCTTTGTATCTACTGCTGTGTTCTACTGCTGTAGGTGTCGGCACATGAACCTGGCCCCGAATTGACGTGCGTGAAATGATACGAAGGTCCGCCGTGGGACCCACAACACCCCGACACGACCATCGAATCAGCCGCAGCGGACGGGGGTCGACAAACAGTATTGCATCGAACAAGTGTTCGTGTAGTACGCGCACAAACACTCTGGAGATCGCTGAATGTCTTGCGACTAGGAAAGGATGTGTGTCGATTCCCGTGCCAACGGCGAGCGAGATCGACAGTCTTCCGACAACACACTTGGCGCTACTGCTGTTGCCGTCTTACCAGCAAAGCTCCTGCTGAACTCTTCCCACTTCCTCTTCTCCCCTTCAACTACACCCAGGCGAAAACCTCGAATGCTCGCGGCCACAAGCAACGCCCAAAGTAAGCGGCACGGCTGCTGCGTTGCTCGGTTCTTGCACCTTCCCGCCAAGAACTCAGGCACACAAACGGTGCGTCCCAGAAAGCTGTGGTATGCTGTCGTTGTTAACTTCGCACTGAAAAGCGTTCCGATCTCTCTGCCCAGCACCGTACTGGCGCGGTCGATTCCCGTGGTCACAGGCTAACATGCAAACCGTGTGAAATGCGGTACGCAAGCGATACGCGGAATCTGCCCATACCTCGGCTCTGCGCTGGACGCTTGCAGGACGTAGCCGGACCGGCTGCGATCTTGCGAGGGCGTGGTCGGGCGAGTAGACCATGTGGACGACGATGCCTGTCGTGCGGACAAACGCGTACGCAAGAAAGCCGGCGCCGTCGCGATGAACTACAGGTCAAGAGTCGAACCCCCATGTCGCGTGACTTACCGTACCCCATTCTTTGCTGCCGGCCGCGGCGACTATGGGTTGTCTCCAAATTCGAAGGCGGTCTCCAAATTCGAAGAGCAAAATTAGGAGCACGACGTGTTTGGTCATCAAAGCGACTCCAGCTTTTTCATTCTTGGCCTACCAGGGAAGCATAATGTTGTCAAACTTGTTTTCTAGGGAACGGTATACTAGTATTGCGTCACATTTTAGCATACTGTTGGTAGGATTGAAGGCTTCGTGAAATCTTGGATCCACCCTTCGACGCTGCCCCCAACGATGATCCAAATCGTGTGCATACGACGATAGCAGCTGAACGCAACACTGCAGCGATGATCTAAATTGTTAGGAGTAGCAGCTAACACAGTAGGCACCCGCGCTCTACGTCCAAACATGATGGAAGCAACCCCCTCACGGAAACGAATTTGAAGTTACCGCCGACTGATGGGAGGCAAGCAGGGACGAGCCCTTCGGGGCTGCGATCCGCCTCAACAGAGCACTCTAAAAGGCTGCTTGTATCGATATCGACGTGTAGATAATTTGTCAGATATTCTGAACGGAATTGGAGGAGTGTTGGATTCCACCTAAATACGTGTAGAGCCGGAACTGAGGAGGCCATGACTGCTCATTTCCAAAAGAGGAAAAGTGACCCTGATACACTGCCTCATGACGACGGTTATGATGGGGAAAAAAAACAGCTTCTTCGGGACCTGCAGCACGGGTGAGCGGGTGAGCGCCAAATATTACAGCAGAAACATGCACGGACTGTGCATGTGTATTGAGAGGTGTGACTTGAGTCCGGTATTCAATATATTGGCTGGTAAAGAGTTTTCAAGCTTCTAAATAGCGTCGCATGTTGGCCTTACATAGTGGATCAGCGGAGTTTTCGCTAGCCAAACTCTCCTCTCGCTCTGTACAGCTGGCTCCGTGTCTGTTAGTATCCATGTCTTTCTGGCCTCTAGCTCTCTCTCTCTCTCTCGCTTCCTCTACACACATGCAAGCACGCAGCGCATGCTTCGGGGATACTGCTATACCAGGTGGTTATACACCGACGGTTGGCGAATAGGTTGGAGTTCTTCCGGCGACATACAAAAAAAACTTCAACACAACATGCTGGTGGCTGACACAGATGATGATTCTGCGACTACAAAGAAAACTCACCTTTCTCGAGCTCGAAACTGCAGTGCAGCTGGAAGCCCTTCCGCCGATTCGACCGGGAGCACAATAGAACCCGTCCGCCTATGTAGGCCCGAACGACAGCAGCGAGAGTGTGTCAGTGACGTAAGGCTGAGTGTGCGCGGCGTGTGCATGGGGTGCATGTGGCATGTGTGCATGCACGACCATCATCAACGTGCATGCCTGCGCGATGGTAACTGGCTTTAAAGCATACTCGCAAACCGCAAAGGGTGTCAAAGGAAGAAATGGGTCAGGTGTCCCTGCCACACGAAGGAAAACAGCACGTGTTGCGAGCTTTGGTGAGCTGCAACGTGACAGAGCAGGGTCATCACATGCGGCGGAGCCTGACCTGGCTGCAATTCGGAGCTCAACACACCTGGTCTGCCACCGCAAGCAGCATGATCGCCGCCGACAAACACCGCATGGCGCCCAAGGACAACTTTTCTCTCCTAGCAGTGCTGTTGGCCATCGTGCCGTCCGAAAAGACGGGGTAGCGTAGCGCACGTGGCTGATCATCGCCCAACAAAGCGGTTGCATGCGAGCGGCCCCGCTGTTTGTATAGGTGCACACCCTACATTATTTTCCGTGCCCCCAAAGCTCAACTTGAGGGCTGGCTCTATATTGTTCGTTGGAGCTGGTTGTGCAACAGACGCCCTTTTCCTCACTTCCGCCCCCACCCCCACTTCCCCACGCGACCCTGCAACAGACCCTACACTGTGAAGCTATCGAGCACCAAAGCTAGAGTCAGAAGGCGAGCGGGTCCACACCAACCGCGATATCTTGTTTGAGACTCCACGACTCTACGCGATCTTTCGCCGCGCGCCAAAAGCAGCAGCTGTTTGAAGTTTGACAACAGCAACCAACGACATGCCGAAGATCATGTTCATCCGCCCGGCCGTCGTGGGGGCTGCGATGCTCTCCGCCGTGCTGCCCGCGCCCGATCAACAAGTGTCAGCCTTTTCGCCAGTTCCGGCGGGCCTAGGTACGTCGTCTGTTGTTGGGCGAGGGCATCAAAGAGGTTTCTTTTCAAATGTGCGCGGAAAATCCGACTCCTTGCAAATGGCAGCCAGCGCCGAACAGCAGTCTCGTCGTGAGGGGGCGATCAAGACGACCCCCCCCCCGCCTGTCGTAGCACATCCGCCCTTCGACCTGCCCCTCGTGCTGGAGGAATGCCCGATGTGTATCCCAGACCCCGAGGTTCGCGAGACCGACGCCGGGTACGCGCTCACCTTCAACTTGCCGAGCGGAATCAGCGACACCGGATTGGAGGTGTCGGTCAGGTCAGTCGTTTCAGCTTACTGTAGTTGGTTGTTCCTCCTTGAAGTTCACTGGGTTTAACCAGCTGGTTTCAACCTGGACATCACCCCCTCCCCTCCCCCCCTCGTCCTTACTACGCGCTTCTGTCTCGCGCAGTTGCCTTGCGCCGTGCCAGTGTGGTGAGGCCCAGAACTTCTAGCTAGTCTTCGACAGAGAGCCGTGGTTGACTATTGTTCTCTCATGTTTTCAAAAACAAAAGTCGCCTCTGGGTGCTTAGTCATTTTCTGGGGGGCAGCAGTCTACCGTGCGGAATATGTTCGACGTGTGCATACCATCCCCGCGATCAGACAGGAGAGAAGACTGGGTGTATTTTTTTCTCTCTCGCCTTCTGGCATGCTCGTGTTCGGCGGTTAGTGCTTTGAAACGTCCCATTCATGCCCATTCCCAGTGCCAGTGCGGACCGTTCGTTGGTTCTCGGCGTCAGTAGTTTCAAACTTGCCCGCGCACTCGGTCACCTACAGAACGACGTGTGGGGACGAAAACAAACGGGTTTGCCCTCCTCAGAAAATACACACAAAATCACCCATGACCTACCGTATACGGGTACACAGACTATGCACACCACAACAGTTAGTTGCAAAGGATGTGGTTGATTGTTTCCAGTGGGTGGGGTCTTTGACGTTTTGTGAGTATCACACGCCTTCGGCTGGCTGGATGTTCGCTTGTTGTTTTATTTCGGCCTGCCGAAAGGTGCTCCATGGTGGCACTACTGTTGGCGTGTACGCTATCTTTGTTGCTGTCGTCACATAACAACCTACTTGTAAAGTTCCTCAGATACAGTCGTGCCTCCAATGCAAGAGGGTGGTGTGACAAAGGCCCTCGACTCTCTAACATCGGAGGGAGCCCTCTCATGTACTTGCCGGAAAAAGAGAGTACTCAATTAGGTCGAGTCGGTGACAATCGATTTCGCCCCCCTTACATATATCGGAGCCCCCTCTTAAATATCAAATAGAATAAAAAGCTCTTGTGCCGGTGGTGTACTCTACTTGTGTTGGTTTGTTGCTACAATAGGAAGAAAAGAAAAACTCCTGCTCTCAAGGACCATCGACCGTCGTGATGTACTTCCATCATACTGACGCTTGCTGCTGATGTTTTGGTTGTGTCTTACAACCTTCTTTCATGTTTCCTGCTCCCCAGTGGACGCCTGCTAACCGTCGAGGCCCGGACGACGCGCGAAGAGAACCACGACGTGATCAGCAAGTCGGCTGACAAGGGCAGCGAAGGTTCCAAGGGATGGGTCATGACTCGATGCACAACCAAGACGAATGCCGCCGCGCGCTCCTTCACGCTCCCGGATAGCGTTTCCAACGAGGTGAACAAACAACAAGCACGATTGGAAAATGAAAATACCATCGGATTGTAATTGACACGGAGGGCTTCCCTCGATAGATGGAGACCCTGGTCGCGGTCGTCTTTACTGTTCCCCCACCAGGGACTCGCATTTAATTTGAATTTGTTTAGAGTTGGCAAGGGGGGACGGTCCCGGAAGAAGGAGAGCGAGAGAGAGCGACAACGAAGGGGGGACTTTTGCTGAAGAATACGTTTTTTTTTTCCCGCTCCCCGTCTCTCCTCATTGTGGCTTTGGATATCCATAGCAGCACGGTTTTTTGGTGTTCAACGCCAGCAAGATACTCCGCTCAGCTGGTACCCTACTGTACAGTAGTATGTGCACCAATAGTTGCAACACTCCCATATCTGGAAGGGAAGTTTTTTCCTTCTTTCTGATGGAGCACAGCAGTGGGTGAGACGACAATGAGATATTTATATAAGTCCATTGAGATATTGATATTGGCTTGTGGAAGCGCGCCGGAAGAGCCACAATGAAGTGAGGAGCACGTACCTTTCGCACACTCTTCAGACTATCATGACTTTGTGCCCGGCGTGTTTTGTTTTTTTCGAGATGGTCACCATACATGCACGCACGTTTTGCACGAAGAAACCATTATTTTGCATCAACGTATGTACGCGTCGTCAACGGCTTGTCCGAAACATGCATACATACCCGCAGGTCACCGCTTCCTGGGGCAACGACAACCAGGTCGTGATCAACCTCACCAAGGTCGCCCACTACGACCCGGTCAACGCCGGCGGAATGAACAACGTCTTCTCGACCATGGAAGACTCGGGGGTCGTTCCCGTCGAGCGCCGCCACGGCGACGACCAACACCCGTCCGCCTCGTCCTCCGCCGCCGAGTACCTGTACGGCTCGAAGCTCGACGGTGCCAGCCTTAAGCCTTCGAGCATCCTGGAGCTGGACCTCGAGTTCCGTAGCCTCGTGAGGGACATGTGGCACGGCGACGGTTCCGTGAGGTTTCCCACGGAGGAGCAGGTGGCGGCCACGGTCGCCAGGGCCCGGAAGGAGAGGAAGAAGATCGTCAAGGCCCTCAGGAGGGCCACGATGGCCACGGACGTGTCGGAGAAGGAGCTGGAGTACGTCGTCAAGTGCGTGGGATGCGTGAAACCGGTTTCTCTCCGAGGGTCTAGCTTTTTTTTTTTGGGCGGTTTAGCAACACCGAAATTCAATGCAGGGCTCTTTCTGTGGCATGGTTTTGGTGATTTTTTACCCGCTGTTCTGCGTAGAGTCACGATGTCCCGCAGTCGATGTACCCTACTGTTGTTGGCAGGGACCCGAGCAGCGCTCGCATCTTGCGTAGGGTCGGTTTCGGCAAAATATCAAATGCCTGAAAAATGGATGGGTCCGAGACTCTCTCAACAACCATCCACTTTGCCACCCACTCTCTCATCGGACGGGTTGTTCATGCTTTCTCAAGTCCAAAGGAAACATCAAGTGCTTGACGTTTCTGGTATATTTGGTTCCCGTCTCTCCCTCCCTCGAACCAATCAACGTCGCGCGTACCCCTTGGAATATGGACTCAACAACAAACTTTCGTTGGTGCCCGCGCTCGCAGGTTTGCTCTGCCGCAGGGCGCGACTCGCGACGACGTGGAGCTGATGGTGACGCCGGACAACAACGGGCTTCGCGTGGCCTTCTTCGGCGAAGGCAACCACATGGTCTCCAAGGCCGTGTGCCTGCCGTCGGACGCTTCGTTCTCCGACATCTCGGCCAGGTTCACGCCGGAGCCGCGCAAGCGCGGCCGCGGTGGTGCTGCCGGTGGCGGTCTCGAGGGGGGCAAGAAATCGCGCAACGTTGCTGGGCTGGAGGTCGCTGTCGGCAGGGCCGCCCCCCAGCTGCCCAAGAGCATCGAAATCAAGTAGTAGTCCAGCCGACGACAAGCACTTCTACTGCTACAACGGCTGCCCGGCTCGGTAACTCTGCGTTGATGTATGTTGGTTTTTTTTTCCTGGGGGTTGTTGTATAATGTGATGCCCATACGGGGGAGCAGAGTTTTTGGTTGCGTATTTTCGTCTGTCAAAAACCAATATGTATCAAATGTATTCTGCGGCCGTAGGGGGCATTCGGTCGTGGGGGAAGACGTGGCTGACACGTGGCTTGAAGAAAAGATCGGGCGACGTGCAGGTGTCTGCCGTCGAACCGTGTGATGTTTTGTGGCGCATTTTTGTAGCAGCGAAACGGAATTATGTACGGCGTGTGTGGTAACCTGGGCTGGTTGCCGTGAAATAGAGGCGGTGGACATAATGTGTCGCCTGTCGAGGTCTTTTGTTTGATTTACAACTAGAATGACCAAATTTAGTTTTTCGTGCTACTTTCCTGTACATACAGAGGCGCCAGGCGTCGACGTCCTTGGTGCCACATCGTGGATGAAAGAAAGGCACAGTTCGAAACCCTGAGCATTTGTTGTAGATAAATCGGAGATGATGACTATGTCGAGGAGTGGCGTGGTGTTGTCTTGGGAGCAAGACGACGGTGAGTGGAATATATGGCGAAACTGGCCCCCGTCTGGTCTACCGTAGAAGTTATTTTTAAGACGTGCGTGCAGTCGAAGGCAGGGTGGCACTGCCGCAACGTATGGTGTACATCGTTTGTCACGAGATCAGGAAGGACGGGTGCAAGGGGGACAAGCGAGTCGATAGATGGTACCATGGTTTTAAAAACACAAGGTGTAGCGTAGGGACAAAAAGCGATATTGGTGTAGCATGGAAGGGCGCGAGAGGGGTACATACCTCGGGAACCCCCCTACTACCCTTATGGAGCGTGCGGAGCGGGTGTGGCGGGGCAACGATTGTCGATCGGCTCACGTTGTGTGTAGTGCATGTTTAGAGTTGTGTGGAAAGATCGTGGTACACACTCGGGTTTTCATGAGCAAAAAAAACAATTACTGTCTCTCTTTCGATCTTGAAGGTGTCCGTTGGTCGGCACGTAGTTGTCGCGCAAACAACGTTCACCTGCTTAAAAAAATACGTCGGTTACCCCGACGCTAACCCAATTGGTTCATTCCATTTGGTTTGGTTCAGAATTACACGGGCACAACGCGCGCCTCCGGAGTTGGCTCATCAGAGAGCATGTTAGGGGTGTCATCAAGGCGTGATGAAAGATGAAAGTCAAGCATGTGTTGGACCATGGTGTGATTCAGCTGCCATCGGCCATCTGTGTCGTTTCCCTACATACTGTGTAGCTCGAACAGCTCACACAGCTGACGTGTTTGGACTTGAAAAGCCCAGTGAACCTCAACGAACCAAGAAGAATCATTCACCACAGAGGGTCTGTACAAGACAGTATTCTTCTCGGGCTAGCTCTGCGCCGTCAGAGCTTGAAGTTGCCCTGCCGTCGAACTTGTATCGGGGCTCCAACCATTGTTGAAGGCTGTAATGTAAGTCCAAGCCACGCTTGTTCAAAGCGATGGCCTCCCGTTCGGCGGTTCTACTTTATCGTCGCAAGTCGTTGGATTGTTCTATGGAAGCGAGGGTGGAGGTAAATCATGATGTAGCCGGTGTTCATGCCTTCTAATTGAAGCCACACCGACTGCAGTGCAACGACGGTAGTAGTTTTTTTCTGAAGCCTCTTTGAGGGTTTCTATTTCAGTGTTCATTCTGCGCATTAAAAAATATTAATACCATAGTACGGAATCTACTGAAGCCACTGTTATTGACGCCTGTCATTTGATTCTAGAATGGACCGCCCTCTCAAGAACCAAGTCGCGCACCCTCACACCGACTGGGGGTGTTACTCGCAAGGCCCATATTGTTTTGTTCTGGGCTTTCTTCGCCGACGATGAAATCTAGAGCCCTGCACGGGCCTCGTTGCGTGAGCGAACACCGAATACGCATCCTCCCCGAAGTTGTCTCGTGAAGTACTCTTGCGCTTGGACGAAACATGCCGTCAAAAAGCTACCCCCACTCCTCCCGCCGCCCACCCGCATCCCCGCCCCTGAGATTTCCCTCTCCGGTAAGTAAGGTATTCTGCGCCGCCGGCATCGACGATGTCTACAATCCCCACCATCTACGTTGGGCCCGTGTACCCGCAGTTGTAGTGTGGTCTTCGGGTGGTCCACGAACTTGGGCAACCCTTGACCCATCCCAGGGAAGGGCAATCCAGAGCTATGATGGTGATGCTCAAGGGACGAAATATTTATCCTCCACCGAGTCTTGTTCCCCCCCCCCCCCTTCCGACGGTGTCATGCCTGAAGTCCGAACCCTTACCATAGCTGTCCCCGTCTCCGTCGCTCCCGTCACTGTTCTATCGATCCTCTGATTTTCCCTCTTTCTCTGCGCGCTCCGCTGCTATCACCGCCGCCGTGGATGACCGCCGCTTTCCCTGCGTTGGGTTCTTTGTAGCAGTCAAGGTCACCACTAGAATGATGCCCCCTTCTCCGGCTTGCCCTAACGCGTTCACCGCCACGACCGCCGCTGGTGCCGAGCGTTCCTTGCCGGGGACTACCACGGGGGCTATGGCCATGATTTTGGCTGTCCTCCTGCTGCTGCTGCTGCCGTCCCCGCGGCACCGAGGCCAAGCATACATCCCCTGGAAGCCCGCCCGTAGCTTTGGTCATCCCTCGGCTTGTCCCTGCTGTCGTGTCTTGCCGCCTTCTGGCAAATCGCCGCTTGGTACGTTGCTGCTGTTGCTGACTACGACGAGGGCGCTCATGTTGCTGAATTTGACTGGAATGGTCTTGCGGGTCAGGAAGCGGAGGTGGGGCGACCCATGCCACCACTGGGGTTTCCGGGTCTCGCTGGTACAGTCTGAAACAAGAAAGATCGGCCGGGTGGCGAGGGTGCGTCAGTTGGGGACGGGTCACGAAAGGGCGTGTCGCGCGACACACACTTGCAATGGCTAGAAGCTGATTGAAGAATAGCTACCTTCGACGCTGTTCGTGGGAGAACTGAGTTACTGTGCCTTAAGTCGCTGCCGAAAGGTGTGAGCACGTCCACGCCTGACAATGTCATTCGGCGCACGCACTGCCTACCATTTGGGAGTTCTACGTGATCTCCATCGACATGTTGCCACAATGCCACTGGATGGATAAAAAAGTCGATTAGCTCAAAACCATTTTAATGTGACGCCGCTCTCGACCAACGATTTAGAATGTTTTCCCTCACCTGTCAACCGCTCCGCCACGGCCCTCGCTCTCCCAAGGTCCAGCCTCGTCGCACCCCAGACGGCGCGACACGTCGAGTTCCTCGCGTAGCAACAACGCCAGCTCGTGTGGCATCGCCGCCACCGCCAACCGCTCGCCCCTCCCCCCTCTCGCTGGGCTTCTGGGCCCCACGTGTTCGCCCTCTGTCTTCGGCCCTCGGCTATTTTCAGGGTCGTCGCCCCCTGAGATAGCGCGATTGAAGCCGCTTACTCCAGCCGCCCCCGGCGCAGCTCTAGAGGATAGAGTCCCTTCCACGCGACACCCGCGGGCCGCTCGAGGAGACGCGAGCGCTCCTGGGTAAAGGTGTGATGAATGAGGGGTAAAGCTGATCCAGCGTTTCAAGAGAAGAAGTCTAGGTAGAAATGACGAAGGAGGAACAGGCGCAGGTGCACGAAACGCGGCAAATACAAACAGCCGCAACCTATATCGCTCGTGATCGTCCCGCAACAAAGAATAACTATTATACCCCATGGCCGTAGGTTCCAAGAACCCGAATCCCTCCACCAAGGCGCATAGTAACGTTCAAAACTTGTTCCATGGCACAGAAACGGATATTAGGCTGAGTCTCACCCCATAATAGCTGATTGCTGCCCCCGGCAAGACGGCACCGATGCTCCGCCATGGCTGTAGTCCTCGTCCTCGCCGTCACGACCGCGCCCGGCAGCACTAGCGTCGCTACCGCCGCCGGCGGCGGGGGCACTTTCAGCGGCCTCTGGTTCACCCACAGCCGCCGGCGCGCCTCTCCCGTTAGAGGGTCGCGCGCCCTCGCCCCCGGTCGAACGAAGTCCATGGGCTGCCGCCCGGAGTGCCGCTTCTCTTGCTTCGCCGCCACAAAGGTGACGCTGCTGACGGCACCGCTACTCTCGCAGCCGCCGCCGCGTCCGCCGCTGCCTCCGCCGCCGCCGCCGCCGCCGCCAGATGGCAGACACAACCCGTTTCGGGGGGTATCTTCCTGGACGAGGAGGTCGACCCGGAGAGGCTCGCACCAGGGGCCCTTACCCCCGGGGCCTTCTGCCCTCACGCGGTAGTCCGCGAGGACGTGCGGCACGCCTAGGGTCGCCGGATCGAGACAGCCTATCTCCGGGCAGGAGCACACGACTTGCCAAGGGTGTGCGGGGGTGGGTGGGGGGTGGGGGTGGTTCGCGTCCCGGGTAACCTGGTCTTCGGGGGAGGAAGGCCGAGGACGACGCGCCTGTGTTTGATTTTGGAGGGGGTTGGGTTTGGGAGGTGTACTGGGATGTCGCGTTTGCTGGCAGGGCCATGAAGACAGCCGTTGCGGCTAACCCTGCAGCTCTTTACGAGTAGTCTGTGCACGATCCCGAAAGGCCCTCACGCCCAACTCGAAAACTATTTTCTGTCTGTGGTAGTGATGGAGCACGCCACCAGCGTGACCCTGTGACATATCACCATCTCCGGGAAGCGCCTCTAGGGAGTGGTACGGTACGGCGTGGTGGGTACATTAAGGACCGTCCTTTGTGGATATTCCCCGCAATACAAATCGACCGAACCTGGACAGTGAAAGACGTGATGACGTTCTTTCCGTGGCCAGGGTGAAAGGCGTCCCACAACAGCCGCACGCATCTGCTGGTGTTGCCCGCCCTGCTTTCGTGAGTTGCAAGGCATGCTCGGAGTCCCTGCAGCCAGTCAGGGCACGAGAAGGGTATGCAAAAGAGGAGCCAGTTAGCATCTAGACGGCAGAAAGCGCTCCGGGAAGTATGTACGAAGGTGCAACCGCGATTGGTACAGCCCAAGGGCTTACACGAAAATGTTGCCACTGGTCCACCAGGCATCCTCTCTAGGTGTTATTGAAGTAGCGACAAATGTGTTCAGTAACGGTCCTTGCCCACCTCCACGCCCCCCCTTGAAATAGCTCCAAGCGGGGGGTTATAGAAAACATCGGTTTGCGTCCGATAGCGAATCAAAAGAGTAGCAGCATCGAAGTACCACCCTGTTCCGAATTCCTACGAAACCAGTAGCCTCACCCTCAGTTGCCTTCTTCGGCAGCAACCCCTTCCCTCAAGACCACTAGACGTTGTCGCCATCAACCGCTTCGCCACCCTCTCTCACCTTTGGGGACAAGGGTACCACGGGCGCCGTTTCGTATACCGTCGACGCCGAGACCGCCACGCCGAAGCGGCATTCCACTCGAACCCGGAATAAAAACCGCATTCCCGGTGGCAACGGGGGACTCTGCGCCTCTACCACCCCCTTCTCCGTCCCCGCTCCCCCCTCTTCGCCCCTCCAGACAATCTCAAACTCCTCCGCCCGACTTCTTGACCTTCCCCACGAGCTGGAGCCTAGCGTCCAGGACTGGCCGAAACCGGCGTCAGTCCTCACCGGAATGTTCTGGGTACCGCTTGAGGGGCGGGCGGTGTTGGGCGAAGTCGGGGATACAGCTCTACCGTCAACCGTCGCCGTTGCTGTTGTCAGTGCTGCAGTCCCGGGAGAACTAGCTTGCTGTCCGTTCTGGGAGACCTTTGCCGCTGTTTCCCCAACACCGCGAGCCGAAAGCCCTGCCTCCGGAATGTGCGCCATTTCCAGCGCGATCAACAACGGCGGCAGATCAATTCCCGCGGGGAGATGCCTCTGGTCGATGTCCGTCCTCCAGGTGGCCTTCAGAGTTACAGCGCCGAATACTTCTCCCTCAGCTTCCGCCGCCGCTGAATCGTTAGCCACTGCTATCGGCTCCATCACAGGCGCGGGTGGAGCGGTGACGACCACCGCTTGGACCTCGCTTTCCGGCTGCGAATCCGTTGCTTTCGTGCACAGCCCCACGGCGAAAGCGGTCGAAGTTGCAAGCTCCGCACAGACGCCGGCGCCGTTCGCCGAAAAAAACTCGGGGTAGCGCCCCAGGCCTAACCATTGCCGTAGTCCTGAATACGCCTGTCGTCGTATTGGCGTTTCTTCTCCGTCTGTGCCGGGTTCCAACAATGTTACGGTGAACAAGGGGTGCTGCTGGGCGTAGGGGGACACACCAGAGTCTTCTCCTACGGTTACTGCTGTTGAATGTCGTCCCGGCGAGGAGTCTAGGGCTTCTTCCGCTGGGGCAAGGCGGTGCCTTCCGCGTTGGCGGGCTGGCGTGGCGAATGGTGGCGCTGATGATGGGCGGACTAAGGCAGAGGGTGCTGTACTGCTTTCGAGGTCGGCTTTTGGCTCGGCCCACCACATTTTCACCTACCACGAACGTTTGGTGGGTCTACGGGGTTAGAACTGACCGTTGTCATTGGGGAATAAATTGATTGAGGCGGAGGGTTGCGACCCACACAACAGCACAACGACAACACCAACAACACCAACGACGGCGACGGAGACGATGAGGACGACGGCAACACATTGAGCTGCCTGTATCCCGAGTGAAATTTTGGATAGTGACTCGGCAATCATGTCCTTGGAAGCAAAACACCAGACTTCGTGTTTGGATATTCGTCTGCTAGACTACTCATTATGAAGAACTACGCTGCGACCAAGCGATCAAACCTGGGGAGACTCCCCGACCACGAAGGCCGCATATCTCGGTGCTAAAGGTGCGGTAGCAAACTCCACACAAGCCGAATACTCTCGGCATTGCCCCCCTTCTCCGGCGCCGGCGCCGATAGCGCAACACTCCCACATCGCCCCACCGCTGTGGCACTGGAGCCTCCCCCACGACAGCAGCGGCCGCTCGAGGTAGAAACCGCCGCCGACGGTAGCGGTGGCGTCGTGGAACGCAAAACCTTCCCGTCTCATCTTCGATGCGGCCGGGCTCTTGGCGGGGCTCCACTGCCACCGATTTCGCCCGAGGTCAGTCTTGGGGTTGCGGGCGCCGTGCCCCACAGATTTTTTAGCCTCCGCAGTAGACTTCAAGCGAAGCGCCGGCCGTACGACGACCGTCCTTGTGGGCGAAGGGCACGCCTGGCCCAGCTGTGTCCGTTTCGGGCACAGATTTTCACCACAAGTCGTTGGTGCTGCCGCTGCTGCGGGTGCTGCGGCGGTAGCGGCGACACCGACCGCGTCGGGCGACGTTGGTTCCAGCTCAAGGGATGCAAGGGGACCAAGAGATCGATGCCGTAGCTCTGTGATGTCGACGTCAATGCCAAGCCTGAACCTGACGAGCGTGCTTGGCTCGAGTCCCTGTGAGTGTTGGTACGCCAGCGTTGCGATAAACATCCACCGGCAAACGAATCGATAGTTGTAGAACAGGAAGCAAAGAAAGATGGGCGAGACGAGTCTCTAGGTCAAACGTTTTCTTTTGTACCTGCGATTTGCTGGGGCATTGATGCAATCAGAGCACATGCAAATACGCCCCAAGTATCGCACCGTGTACCTTGTATGGATCCCGATGCCAAAGTCAAATTTTGGCAGCAGATTCCATCCATCAACGAGATCAGAGTCAACGACTTCCTTTGAGATGTGGTCTACCGCTTCTCTTGCTTCTGTGGGGGCAATTTTTTCTTCGACCCCTGGCTATACAAACTTCGGCTGTCTCACCTCCACAACGACTTCAGGAGAGGGGCCTCGGTACAGCGCGACCCACCGCTTCTCTTCAACCAAGAAGCCTTCCAATGTGTACCACACCATCGGCTGTTCGATTTTTTCCTCCTCGCCGTTAGGGTGTTGGTTTGTCGTCACGCCCACGTCCTCTGCGTCACCATATTCCTCAGTTTTGTCCCCTGCGCTTCCAGTGGGCAGACTCCTGGTCTCTAACGGTTGTCCGTCCATCTCCGGCGCCTCGAGGTGCTCTGCGTCGTTATCCACGCCCAAGCGCTTTTCGTCTCTTGGTGTTGCCAGATGCTCGTTGTTGTTGTTGTTGCAGTTATAAGCATGATACTGTCGGTCCGGAGAAATCCTCCGGTCCTGGCTCTCACCTTCCGATCCAGAGCGGGCAGCGTCGTCTAGGGCGCGAGGGAGGGACAAGACGAGAGCCCTTGAGGTCATGCCTACGCATCGCGGCGGTGCGACGGAAGTCGAGTACGACACCCACTTTCCGCCGACGCCTTTCCCTCCGTCGTGGATGAGGCTGAGGCGGTACCAGTACCGCATGCCCGTCTTAAGACCGGTCGGCATGAACCAGCATCTCGTGCCGACGGCGAAGGCCTCTTTCAAGTCGACTTGTTTCGGCGGCGCCAGATGGCGGCGGTGGTGGTGGTGTCGGTGGTGGCCTCGGCGAGACTTTGGCCGGCCGTCGAGCTCGGATGGCGCCCCCTGGTCGGTTCGAGGGCTGGTTCTGTTCAGAAACGGCGTCGGGGTGGTGGTGGCTTGAGACCACTGCTCAAGGATGTAGGAAATTTGTTCGCCGCCAGATAAGCCGGCCAGTGCGGGCCACGTCAAGACCAGCGCGGTGCCTATGCCGTGGAGAGTCACAGCAGGAGGACGACTGTCCACGAACACCGAGTCCGACACAAACCACACGCTTTTCCCCGCTGCTGTTGTCGCTCTGGACTCGTCTCCGAGCGGGGTGGATAGTGACACCCCTACCCCTCCTCGCTGCTGGCCTCGGCCCGGGCTTCGATCGCAAGCATGGACATCGCCACCACCCGCAGTACTACAGGAGCCACCATGCGCTAGGGCAGGGGAGCCGCTCCAAAGCGTTACTTCTTCCGGGTCACAGCAGGTAACAGTAGGTATTCCAGAATATTCGTTTTGCCGCCGCTGCCGCCGCCGGTTTGGTGACGTCAGATCATGTGAACCACCGTCGTTGGGCTGCATGACCCCTCCGCTGGTGTCAGGGTCACTACCCAAGACTACCCCGCTCTTAGGGCGCATGTAGTTCCTCATGCTTGGTGGGGGAAGCCTCGCACGCACAAGCAACCGGAAGAAGTGCATCTTGTTCCCTTGCACAAGTTGAACTCGGCACTGGTTGTGGGGTCCCTGGTACACCGGGCGCCAACAGCCCCGCCCGCAGCGCGCTGAAGAGCAGCAACGACACGAGCATGCCCGGCCTTCAAGACTACCACCACCCTCGTCTTTCTGGTTGTTCTCGTCGCCCTCGTGGAGGCAGCGGGGACACCCGCAGCAAGTCTGCAGCTCGACGTGATCCACGTCGAATATCTTGACATCACCACTCTTTTTCGCCGAACCATCGGCGGCGTGTTGATGATTTCTGGTGTCTTCGTCAAGGTTTGCCCACTCCTGACTTTCCGAGATGTTGTCGGGGTTCTCTGCGTGGATGGAGCACTTGCCGAGAGCTGCTCGCCATGACAATACCACGCTGTCCCTGTTGAGCTCAACGATGGATGGAGGAAGCAAGCTCTGCGAGGGAGAGGGGACACAAATCGGGTTTCGATGTTCGTTCGCAGTCGGTCCACAGGTAGACAGACTAAAAAGGTTCAGGCTCGAAACGAACTGTCTCGAGGAAGATCAGATTGACACCAAAATTCGACGAAAAGACTCATATCATCAACGTGGCGTTGGTCATGTGTCTCCCTTGGGGGGTCAGTTGATAAGTGGAGTTTACTGTCAACACAAGGTATGGTACACTTCGTACAAGCTTTCGTACTCGAAAATACGTGTCGTACGCACCTTCGAACGCTGCGGATGGTCGTTTGGTGGTGACAGGCTCGGTGCTTTGTCCAGCATCTCAGTTCCGGTGGCACCTAGCGTCATATGTCCAAAGGGCCGCCTTGCGTTTCGGCTGTGTGTGTGTTTGTGGACATCATGGGGTGCTCAAGGACATGGTTGCATAGCACGAGCAGCAGCAGGGGTCATAAAGTACGGAGCGAGTCATGAGACAAGGTTCTTGCGCCGCTCCCGTCGCCCGAACCGGCACATATTATAGGGTATCCACTATGGATTGACGCGGAATTTTGACCTTTGAGGATTGACGCCAACATAAAGTGACGGTTGAGGGTTTTGACGGGAAAAAATTCGCACCGCGTGTGCCCGTTGACACGTGAGAGGTGAAAAAAAAAAATGGTGGAGGTAGAGTTCAAGGTTGGTTCGGGCTGCCACCCAGGGTCGACATTCCGAAGCGAAGACTCACACCCCCAGGCTCCCAGGAGACTAGGTGTACCCCTTCGCCTCATCCCGCCGACCTTCCCTCCTTTGCCGCGGCGACTTTTCCCAGGCGTCAAACTGCGACTTCCCAGGCGTCAAACTGCCGTTCGTTGCTGATGAGTAAGGCAGCTGCTCGCTGCACTGCTGTGTATATACCGATGTCACTGCGGCAGCAGAGCACCGAACCCCGTGAGGGGGCGGGCGAAATGCACCTACTGACTGGCAAAGTCCGTGTACCCTCCCTTACTCCTCTCCATGTGCTGCCTTCGAGGGCGAGACTCCCCCAATCACTCCCCTGCCTATGCCCCTTTTTGCTGCTGAAAGCCCGTGCGCAATCGCGACGGCGCATCTACCGAACGCGCGCGCCGAACACGCGCGTCTGGCCTCTTGGCCGCCGTGAGAACTGCCGAGACGCGTGGGTGCAGGACCGCTAGGAGCAATCAGTATAGGCATGGCCAATGTGTTCGCTGCTGACCGCGCACAGCAGACCGCAGCAGAGCAAGCGTGTGTGAGCCACAGTCTGGCGATGTTTGAAGCGTCAATCTTTTCGCGTCGTTTTATGTTTGGGTGAAATTTAATTTTGACGCTTCCTCACAAAAATTTCGCCGTCAGAGTTTGCCCCCAAAAAAGCGGCGCAACCTCTTCACGTCAAAACTTCCTGAAATGTCAATCTTTCACGTCATTTCAACAACACGTGGATTCCCTCTATTCAGTGCGGGGAAATAAGATTCCCGCGAGTATCATGTGTACCGGATGCCACTAATAGTGCCAGACGCCAGGCAGTTGCCATACTGCACCAAAGACCACACCTCAGGTGACCGGAGCTTAGACGTGTGGATCTACGACGCTAAGCAAGCCCACATGGAACAAATCCGGGTCAAAAATGGGTACGGGTTTCTGACGTCCACCCTAAGTGCATCCGTCATCGGGGACTTCGATGCGAGCTCGGAGGAAAGGTGGGTACTTGTAGGCGACGAATGTTGCCTCACGGAGGGTACATGTACTGTAGTCTCGAGCTTCGACATCGATTCAAGTCTGATCTACCGATTCGGCCATCCTATGTGCATGCTCGTGCTACAGTAGTGCGTTCATTGAAGCTACAAGCGAAGTAAGCAAGAATCTGATGTACCACACACACATTTATTGTATGCATACCTATCTTTTGGCGTAGACTAGACGCATACGACGCGATGCCACGGGAAGCGATCGGTGCTCAACCTCCTCTTGACATGCGAGAGCCAGCGGCACCTGCTGCAGCACAGGAGACTGAGCTGTAGACTACTATGTGCGTGTATCCTATGCCATAATCCTCCAATTCCTTTGGAGCTGTAATAAGAAGTTGTTTGTGTTACAATTGTCTTGGTATCGTGGTCGACTTTGTTGTGCACTTGGTTAGGACAGGGAGGCAAGGACAAATAGGCGAAAATCAGTAGACCTACTCCGTATCGCTGAACACGCACGACAACTCGCAGCATTCATTGTATGACGAAGTTATGTACTTGGCGTTGGTGATTCCCCAGATCGTCGCCCAACTCGTCTGGTGTGCAATACCCCAAACGAAACAAACGCAGAGTAAACAACACAGAACATGTTGTAGGCGTTGGTGTGCCCCCTCCCCGCCCGAATCTGTTCCATGACGACTGCCTCCCTGAATGAACTCGCAGAAAGGCAACCAACCGAGCTTGGAACCAAAAATACGACACGGACGCCGTGTTCCAAATGCGGCAACTGCAAGGAAACCACCCGGTGCGCAAGGTCTTGCACATGCAAAAGTGCTATCCCGAGACGGTCTTCCGCCTCAACAGACAGGGCCGTACGCACGAACCGGACGCCGACCGCCCAATCAGCGGCAGATGGCATCGAAACCCAGCCCCCAACAACTACAACACTTCCGTCGCCACACAACAGCGTCACCGGCGGCCACAATCTTCGCTCCAGGCAGACCGTAGCGCCGATGGCGGGCACGAACTGTCCGGAAACACGACGCGAAGACGAGGGGGATACGAATACCACTTCTGCCGCGACAAGATGGCGTACAATCGGACCAGGGGAAGGTAATGCAGTTGGTTGCCATTCTCTCCTCCACTCCTTGCTCTTGAACATCAATGTTGAAAGCACATTATTGACCACGGGATTGCCGGTCGGCTTCGGTAAACTGGTAACCCAGTGGCCATTGTGCTTCCAACAACCAACGAATACCCCCCGACAAACGAGGAGCCGATCAAGCGTCCAACTCGCACGGCTTTGTCTTCTTCACGGATGTGAGGTGCCACACGCGGACGCTTTTTTCTTGCCTCCCGCTGCCAGGGAAGCGGAGGTGGACGGCATCCTCACCGGAACGTCGCCTCTCGACAAAAGGCTACCCTTGTTTCCGGCGAAGGCGACGCATCAGCAGCTCCTGGGGCTTGTCCATCGGCCGACCCACCCGGACAAGCCAGCCCCGGCGGTGCCGAGGGAAAGGAAATGGCTCGGCGACAACGTCGGCTGGGAAGGTGAGACTTCTTGCTACAGTGTGTTCTTCCAGAAACCCGTTTTCAGGGTGCGGCATAAACTGCCACACGCGGTCTCACGAAACGGGCGGGCTAGTAAGCCAATGAATCATACCAAAGAATCATTCCAACACCTCGCGTGTAGTAGACTAGTCCCTCAGAACTGTTGGCACCCAGCAAATCGTGCGGTCAGGGTTTCAAGACTTTGCAGTCAGATAGATGTACAAGCAAGCACATTCCGTGTGGAAAATACCGAGGACGGGCAAGGAGGGGTAGCACGTGTTGCCGTGACAACGGGCACGACATCAAGAGCGCCTCCTCACGACAAGGAGGACCATCTAGTGGCTTAGGCACCCCGCGTGGTTCATTACTCAGACTCGATCACGGAAAACCTGACAGAAACAAAACAATTATTTAGCGGGGATATGTTAATGCTTGGTAGGGGAGCACCTGAAAAACTATGGTGGGAGTGGCAGTGCCCGGTACCCAGGCTACCCTAACACCTCCCAAAGATTGTAAAGAACTCTGCCCACAGCTCTAATGCTTTCGAACTTTTCCATCTTCCGCGCGTCATTTCTCCTTCGAAACTGCCCCCGAACGCGGCAGGAAATCGAGGGATGGCCACTCCGCCAGCCGGTCGCAATGCCAAAGACGGGGAGGTTCATCCGTGGCCGTCGTCACAGTATCCTCTTGTTCTTCCGACCGGTTGACAAAGCGACTATCTTACCCATTCGCGGTGTCATTTGTTCGCCCCCAGAGAGCGATCACTCTCGTCGCATCACGCCAGGTCTCACGAGAGGATTAGGGTTAGGATGCGAAGTATAGCTTGCGGTGCCATAGAACACACAAGATGACGCAGCAGCGGTGGTGTACGCAGTACGCATCGGCCCTACATGCGGTTTCTTGCTGGGTCAACTGAAGTCTGGAGGGCAAACAGCCATTTCCGCAATGTCTTATTTCTTGGCATTGGTGCATGACGGGTTTCGCTGCCTGTACATTCGAAATGGTTCACGTTTCCCGCTGGCACGAAAGTTGCAAACAGGCAACGTTGACGATACTTCGAGTTGCAATCATCACAATCGTGCAAATACACGCACCACGTTCGTGGAACGGAACCAACTACGACGTTGCGCATCACAGACGCCAATTCTACACCCAACTCCGCCCGAAGTTGTCACCAATCACGGCACCTGCTCCGCCGCCGGAACCCACCTGAGCATCCCCGCAACCCGCTCCACCCCCGGCGCAAAAAAAAGAAAACCTTTACTAACGCCAAGGGACTAGTTCCATCGACGGTGACATCTATCGCCCCCGCCAAAAAAAACAAAACAAAAAAACTTTACTAGCTCAAAGGGATCGATTCCGTCGACGCCGAAATGTTCGCCCCCGCAAAACAATACAAAAAAACAAGGACACTTCACTAACAACTCCAAGGGACCGATTCCACCGACGCTGACATGTATCGCCGGACCTCCGCGGGCCCGATTTTCAGACCGGGAGAGGGGCAAGCCAGAGCTCGGGCCACGGCTTTCGAAACCGCCAGGAACTCTCTTGAGGAGGCGTTTCGCTCCACGGTCGCCCTATACTTGTCTGATGCCTCTTCGTGCTCTGACACCAGCTCCGCACAAACGCGGGCCTGGACAAGTAGGGCAGAGGGTTGTTGTTGTTGTCGTCGTTGTTATTGCTGTTTGTCGTTGTCTTTACATGAAAATCGCCTCGGCCTCTGCCCAGTACCCTCTAACATTCGTGCCGTTTCAACTGACTCGGACGTGTTCCGTGGTCATCACCGGTCAGCTACCAAAAACGGGTACACATTTCCAGAGAAACCACGTGAGGGTATGGAGTTATCATGATTCGTGGTGTACTTTTTTTTTTTTCACGCTTTGGTTGTGGGGGGGAACACGAGGCGAATGAAAACGAGGCGATGAAATCTGGGCCCCGTGTAGGTCATTCGGTGCCTGCTGCGTCTAAAACAATTGCTGAACGAGTATCGGGGAAAGACCTAGGAAGACCTAATACTAGTTCATGTTCACTAGGTGTTACAAAGGCTGGGCAGATTTACTCCATCTAAAACCAAGTGATCACCACCACCGAGCGGCCATCTGCAGGTTTCTCCACCAATAACTCGTGGTGACTAACCAGAGCAGACCAACAGCATGCCATTGTCTACCGTCCCCCCACGCACGAACCAAAAAAAAAAGTCACCTTGAGATACAAGCACTCCCGCAGCCCGGCGAAGTCATGGCAACGCTTCAGCTTCGCAATCGCTCGGTCGAGGTTGAGCACCGCTCTTCTCAGCACCTCCCCTCGCCGCACCCTCCCCGTCGCCGCAGGCCCCGATAGCGCCGCCGGCGCCGCCGGCCCGCCCCCCGCCCCCCGTCCCCCTCCTCCTCCTCCTCCTCCTCCTCCTTCGATCGTAACGCCTCCCTCGCCGCCTGCTTCTGGTACCGCCGTGGAAGTCTGTCCGCCACCGCCGAGAGACACTTCCGCGATGTCGCACCTGGCCATCGCCAGCCAGGCCTCACCCTGCGACTGTACGGGCGCGCTGGCCAGCAGCTGCCCCAGGCAGGCTTGAAGGAGGATGCGGGCACGTCGTGTCGAGCCCATGCGGAGGTGCACCTGCCGCGTGGAAGGACGCCGTCGTAGATCGGGCGGGGCAAGGCAAAGCGGTGTCTAGAAAGAGGGCAGGAGGTGGGGGCGGGGCAAGGCGTGCCTAGAGAGAGGGGGGACATTCCGCCACCGTGTTATACAATGTTTCGCCCTCCAGGTGCACCAGTGGCTTGAGCGGAGAGAGGGTCGTTCTCTCTCTCTCTCTGCTTGCCGCTCCGTGCCTCAAGTCGTATGGAGGACAAGATAACACAGCCCGGTGAAGACGTCAGGGACTCAAAAACAAGTATCAATCATCTAGTTGAGCTAATTGCACGCGTATATGTGTACTATCTTATGCTAGGATAAAACGGCCCGGTGAGAAATTTACGGAGTCAAAAACACTTTACCGAGTGTTTCGTTGTGTGAGTGTGGGTGTTATCTCATGTCGACCTGTTCTTTGATCTGAGAGCATTTTCCTCTCATCTTTTGGGCTCATGATGACCCGTAAACGTTCTGCTATCGGGTGCGGCGTTGTGTTTGTGTGTGTTGCGTGCTGTCGAGGTGTTGCCTTGTGTAGCACACGGTACTCCCGCTGTCGGCACCATTCCACACCAAGACAACTAGGACACACGCGTGAGCTGCGCTCCGAAAAACGCAACGAATCCGTACCGTACCCCCTGACGGGATGGCGCGCTCTGGCTGTTTTACCATGGAACGAAACGGAACGTTGCCACCGCACCCTCTATCGACTTGCTGTTTGTACCGTGAAATGATCCGTGTCGCTGCTGCCCTATTATACCACACCTGCGCGAGGTGAGTCATCGCCGACGCGTGGATGGCGTCCAGCGTGTAGCTCTCGCACACCGCCAGGCACCGCAGCGCGTGCGGCAACGCCCCGACAGGCGACGCCGGCTCCGCCCCCAGCCAGGCGCGGGAGAGCTCCAGCAGCAGGCGGGCGTACTGCGGGGCGAGGCCCCGAGTGTCGCTGAGCTTGGCCAGGTCGGAGGCTGCCTTCACGGCCTCTGCCCACCTGGAGCGCAAGGGGGGGGGTTCCGCGGGACAAAGTGAAAGGCTGGGTTGTAGATCTAAACGCTCTCTCGTTTGGTTTCGCTGGAGGTACCCGTCATTCGATAACCGATCAACCACCCTTTCGACGCAAAGCGGTGACCCCACTCTAGCGTAATACGCCTCCAAAACATGGGTGGAGATTTGGTTACAGCCCTGTTTCAAAGAATACTTTTTTCGATTTTTTTCCTCCCGGGGGGGGGGGGGTAGGGGGGGAAGAACGATGTAAACAAATCACGAGGCCACACCCGACCAATACATGCGAAATATCAACCCAAAACTCCCTCGTTACGTCAGTGCTGAAATCGGGCGACAATCGCTTTGCTCGCCAAGGAGGGGGACAGAAGAGCGGAGACCGGGGCAACACCGCAAATGACACCCCCCCGGTCTACACCTCCACCATCAGCAGAAACACCAGCCACCCAACAGACGGAAATGAAAAACTCTCTCTGCCCCCCCAATCGCTTCACTCCATGAAAGGGGGCCCCACAAAAAGAGCTCCGGGTGTTCCCCTGTTACCAACGACCCCGATCCCCGCCCCATTGTCTCGAACGAAAACCACGTTGGAGGCTGTCGAACCACTCGCCTTCCTTGTGCCCTGAGAAGCCTAACTCTTTGGAGGTGCGCCTCGATGAAGGACTCCGCTCCTTGGCTGAGGGGACAGCAGGCACGGAGGCTCATGCCCAGCCTCCACAAGGCAGAGAGAGAGAGAGAGAGAGAGAGAGAGAGAGAGAGAGAGAGAGAGAGAGAGACAGACAGACAGACAGACAGACAGACAGACAGGCAGACAGGCAGGCAGGCAGGCAGCCAGACAGACAGACAGAGAAAGGAAGAAGAGAAAAATAAAAATGTTAGTACACGCGAATATGACCGGAAGACACGTGGTCTTTAACAAAAGAAAGATAGCAAAAAGGTGCGCGGAACGAATTAATCCGTACTCGCGGCGGTGGGCTCTACGTCACACGGGAGAGCACCACCACGAGGAACGTTCCGCGCGGTCCTCCACAAACAAGATTACGTCAAAGCGATCATACCGGTGGGTACGCAGGGACAAGAACAGCAAGCAGCAGGCGTCCCAGGAAAAGCTGCATAGTCGCGAAACTAAACTGCCCTTTTCTACCCTGCGTCCCCCCAGCAGCCCCCCGTTCTCTGTTCAAGTTTTTATTCACCCTTCGGCGGCTCTAAACTCCCCCCTGTTGACCATCCACTCGTGGAGCAGCACCATCACCCCCGCGGCCCAGACGTTCGACACCGGGTGAGGGAACTCTTTGTGCTGCCGTAGCGCGATGGAGAGCGCCACCGCAAACACGCAACCTTGCTCGTCTTCTTCCCCGTCGCCCTTTCTCTCCTCGCCCGGTGTCCCCGCTGAGCCGCCGAAGACGGGCGGCGGGGGGAGGCCCGGCAAGGTTTTCCCTCTGAGGGTGGCGTTGATGATGCAGGCGGAGGCTAGCTCGACGCTCGAGGCAGTTGCTATGTCGCCGTGGATCTGGGCGGAGGTATGGAAGGGGGCGGGGGGCGGGGGCATGGCGGTGATATGCAAGCACTGCCTCCCAAGAGACGTAACACGAGAGGACGGAGACGTTTCGTGCGAAAAGCTTGTGCATGCCATCTATTGGAAAGACAACCGTCTACCATCTCATCGGACAGCAGGGTTTTCCTCCGCTGGGAGCGGTTGCTCTACCAACTTATCCCCAAAGCACAAGTACGAAGATCCACTAAACAGCTAAAAGGCTGCGTGCACTTGTAGCGCGCGCGGTCCTCTGAGCACACCAGACCATCAGCCTCTCGTAGAGCACAGCACTGAACGCGACCATGTTTGGCCCGCCGCAGTACCACCTTACCGTGGCCAACCTTGCCGTCCAACGGCGTTGACTACAAGAGGGAACGCATTTGTCCGTTCGGCTCAGTTCCTTCAGGACTCAAAGGCGCAAATGTCAACCCCAGGGGCTTCGGACAACACCCCCTAGGTCTTGCCTACCGCTGCCCTCCGCCTACGGGAGGCTGTTGCTTTGATATCGACAAATTGCATAAAAAATGGACGACACAGCGGTGTTCTTGTGGTAAAAAACTCAAAACAAATTCGCAACAACGACAGCAACAGCAATACCACCACCACCACCACCACCATATCAGCCGTCCCCACCTGAAGCACCGAGCGAGCGCACGCCGCGGCCATGTCCGAGTACCCGAACCTCTCGAACGCCCCGGCCTCCACCAGCAGCCGCTGGCACGACAACCCCGCCGCCACTTCCCCCCCCGTCCCCCCC
>FN649741.1:6528276-6540580 GCA_000310025.1 Ectocarpus siliculosus
GTTGTTGGGGGGGGGGGGGGGGCGGACACCAAGAAATGGGGACAATGTAGCCACCGTGCGCCCGGCATACAAAACAAAGCAATAAAAAAAAGTGCGCACCGCGAGGGATGACGATGCACTTGATCAACCCCATCGCAACACGACTATATACATTGTATCAAGACACGGAAGTCTCCGAAAACATTTGGACGTATTTCATGTCCTTCCCGCGGAGGATCGGTGCGACGGTTTTGTCCTCCGCGGTTGTGTAGAATTTTTGTTCCAATGTCATGGAATATGCACATAAAAGGTTTGGCGGCCTCGCACAGGGGGCTTCACCAGCCGGCGGCAAACTTGCACGTGTTGGACCAACCATCAATCGACGAAAATGTCCAACATAGCGAGAACGTTGTCCCTAGTTGGACGTAAATATACCACAACGACAACATCATCAACAGTTTGAGCTAATTAACTATGAATACGGGTCAAGATCGTTGAAAACATGTTCAGGGTGGGCTCATGGTCCATGTCGTTCGCTATTTAGCTTGTCTTTACGTCTCGCTGTTTCTCGGACTGCTGTGTGCCTGCCAGTATCTCTCGAACATCTCTCGAACTACAGACCTGGTACCTGTTGTAAGTCTCCCTGTGTTCGCCTCTTCAGCAGCGACGGTTTCGTGTCGGTTCGACGGGCTATTCGCCTTCCCTACAGTGTGCCTAACGAGGCCTCTCTCTCTCTCTCTCTCTCTCTCTCTCTCTCTCTCTCTCTCTCTCTCTCTCTCTCTCTCTTTTGTCCCACACAAACCAGCTGTACCGGGGTGACAAAACGCACGAACACCCTCCCCCTTCACCTATCACGGCCGTGCTCCGTCCAGGTCTCATCCCCCTCGGGCTTTTTCAGCAGCAGGTCGAGGCTGGCTATCAGGTTGAGAACGTCGTCGGGGGAACGCACGAGCGACAGCCGATAGTACAGCCTGTCGGCAACGCTCCGGCCAAACCTGCTCCGAGAAAACGCCCGCCTGATCTCAAGCTGCACCTGATCTGTGATTGGTCCGCCACCCGCGTGCGTGTCGATGCGGCGCGGCGTATGTTCATGCCGCAAAGCGAGCAAGACGGGGGCGTCACGGAGATGAAAGCGAGAGACTAGAGAGGACCGCGAGCGAGCCTACTGAGTGACATCGATGCCCGCAGCGAAAGTAACACGACAACATCTGTACGCATACTTAACATCATGCAACCGTTTATATCACAGGTTGCAACGGTCCTCGCCACATGCGCCGCGATCTGCAACTTAACTTACGAGCAAGCGTTTGCCAGCCAAGCCGACAGAGTGCCCTTGAGGTTTGACAACGCGATGGGGGCCGGGGGATTCCTGGGAACCCCCTTTTACCCTTGTTTTCTCCCTCTGCGGTTCATTGTGTTCGCCACGCGCATCCTTCTGGCACGCACGAGAGACCAAAACAACCAGTAGCCTACACGGGGTTTTCGTTGAATAAACGTATTGGATGAAGTATAGAATCAGTGGGACTCCGGGGGCTACGGTCAGGGTCTTCGTAGCCCTTGCCTCTCTATTTCCTATGCACGCTTTATTTCGTCGAGTATCGGCAGTCAAAAACCACCATGCTCAATGGTAGCCCCTTCATGTTGGGCTGTTGGGTGTTCGCTCTGTCTCACTCACATAGGCCCTTGTCCTCGGCCTTCGCTATGGCCTCCAGCTGATCCGCGATGACGGTGGAAAGGAGTCGGTACTGCACGGGGTCGGGCGGCGGCCCGAGAGGCTCCTCGGGCACGTCCTGCCAAGCGAGACCAGCCAAACATGAACACAAAACTCTTCAAGATGGATGGGGCTGTCCACAAGGCGATCACGCGTCTTCTCGTTGAAGGAACACTGTCAGCAGCAAGCAAAATAAAAAAACTCACCAGGGTATTTGTTGCAACAGCGTACATCAGGGGAGACAGGCAGCAGGAGTAGGCCTCGTCGCGAGAGAGAGATTGGCCAACAAAAAATTACTCGACGATAATTCAAAACGAGTAGGGTCGCTCATGCCTTCATCAGGTACCAGGTAGGTGTCGTTACTATAATCACCGAAATATTCATGTTACTATTGTGTCGTTTTGCTACTCCGCTGGAATCGGCCTATGACGCCGCGCCTACGATAGCAGTGGCGTCCTGTTTCCGTCGGCACACTGCCGCATGCACTGGCTACTGACTAGTGTATCGCAGCGCTGACTCCCTTTGCTGTCAATGCCGTGGTTGGGGCTACGGTAACAGAGGTCGCGACCTCGCTAAGTTCGAGCTGGTCACGAGCACCCAACAAACGAGCATCAACGCAGGATGCGACGATCACGCACCTACCTCTGCGCAGGATGAGTTGGGGCGACATGAACAACGTACATGTAGGGCCCACTGCAGCAATACAGAAGAGCAACATACTAGCCTTTGGGAGAGCGTCTGCTGTGCATCTAGTCAAGTTTGCGTATAGGCTGACCCGCGTTGTATGCTCATACCGCTTGTTGCGGACACCTATGGTGTGTCGTGCATTGTTCACAGGCTCAGCACGCATTGTCCCACGAGCTGCAGCATTATTGGAGTGGCACACACGTCCATCTGCTTCTTCCACACGTTCAGCGCAGTGCGCAGATATCAGGTACTGCTGTGTCTGATGCCGCTCTCCGGCTACACTGCGCTGAGAGTCAGCGCGCAACAAAGGCTACGCAAGATACCACACCCCCTGGAAATATGTTCAAAGAAAGGTCGCTTGCTCCACAGCACACACAGTGGTGGTGCCGAAAATTACGGCGTTGGGCACTGCTGTCTGGCCGAGGGCTTTCCGAACATGCTTCGTTCGACATAATGTCCTCTTCGTCGTGGAGTACTCGAGCGTTTCAAATCGTTCCAGGGGGTGTGGTGTCTTACGTCACTTGCTGTAATTCGAAAGCGTGCGGGCGTACACACACCAACACCGACTTGTAAATAGTCTAACAGGAAAATCCTCAGCGAAGGAATACGCGTGTGGACAACCATACTTATACGGGAACAAGTGCGGTACGGTGGTGGTCGAGCAGTACTGCTGTATGGTGGCATGCGGTTTGGACGGTGTAGAGAACACGGCAATTTGAATTTTACAAATACTGCTGTACTGCTGCAGGGGAAGGACGTGAGACCGCACCTGGTCCGATGCAGGGCTGTCCTCTCTCCCGACGAAGATTGCAATCAGAATTCCGACCGACACCGCATAGGGCGAGCACCCCTCGTTTGGACTCATCGCTGGGACGAGAGAGTGACCCGTGCAACGACGCGGAGAGCTTGCTCGAATCACCAGCGTGTGTCTGGTGTGTCACCAGCACACACACCTGGAGCAGATATTAGGTGGGTGGGTAGTTACACTCTTGGTTGCGTGCCCCCCCAGTCGAGTTCTTCATCCGTTGCAATCACACGCAAGACGTCACCAGGTCCGCACACAAGGCCGAGCCCAGCCAGCAGGGGGCCACTCACACACGCACCACAAGGTTTAAGAGTCTAGAGGCTTAATCAGCCGCAGGTTCAACAGCTGCTGCACACGACGGAGGGGGGGGGGGGTAGAAAAAGTGTGCGTCGCGGCGTCCGGCGCTTGCTACTGCTGTTCCAACTAGACCATGCCTGCGTGGAGGCATGCCCTCGCGGCAGGAAGCATAGTGGTGCTTGTCTCGGCAGAGGCGGCAGCTCGGCCAACAGCAGGAGGATCTGGTCGGAATAGGGCCGGTGGCGGGAAGCCCGAGCTTGTAGAGCCGTGGGGAGATGCTGGTGGAGGCGTGCTTCGGTCAGGTGAGCGGCGGTCGTGACATGACGGTTGAGAGCTGTTTTAGGATTTTCTGAAAGATGGGATATCCGTTGTGAGATGACGGAGAGAGAGAGAATCAAACCTGAGAGGCGCAGTAGAGTCATAGAGCTGTTACCCCTAAAAAGCGATGCCCGAAAAATA
Organism: Ectocarpus siliculosus; assembly: GCA_000310025.1. NCBI lineage: Eukaryota > Phaeophyceae > Ectocarpales > Ectocarpaceae > Ectocarpus > Ectocarpus siliculosus. The sequence continues at coordinate 6,532,215 of FN649741.1, forward strand.
GGGTTCTTACGACTAATAACGGAACACACTTTGTGCTGCTGCCCGAGCTATCGTGGGCTTGCAGTAGCACGCATCGCGTGTCCTCTCTGCCGTTTGCTGTTTGCTCCGTCCCGGAAAAGTGTGCTTCTCTTGTGCATTTTATCGTGTTTTCTTCTCCTGTGTATGCAATTATGCTGCGTTCCTCTTCGAACACATATGTCAAACACTTGACAAGAGATAAGAAGACGAAGACGAAAAAACACAAGGGCAGGAGTACGCACCCCGCCAAAAAACCTCCGCCATCTGCTGTGTTGGTTTTGGTCGTCCCTTAATTTCTTTCTGGGGGACCGCAGTGCTACTAACTATCGTTGTCCGCCTCCCGAAAAGCAGCCGTTGCCAGGGAGTGCGCTCCTATGCTAAGCACATGACATTGTGTGTGCAACTTCCCGGGTCCCTCCCGCGCCATTTCAAAATTCAATTTGGCTACAATACAACATAGAGAGACGTACGGTTTTTCGGTTGTACGTTTTCGATTTTCAAAACGAAACAAATAATTCAACCTCATTTGGAGGTGGTTGACCATTCCAATGGGTCGTCGGTGGCTCCTGCGGAGATGAAAACCCTTCTCCGAACCGGATCCGTGGCGGCTTCTGCTTCCATCCCATGAAATGCCCCATTGTCGTACATGTGGCAGTAAAACGGAAGTACCTTCACATTACGGGGACCCTTTGGGGTTAACGCTTACCATTATCATATGTAGTCTTCCCTATTGTATGCTAGAGAGTGGACGTCATTGCGCCCAGGTCGTAAGCAGCCGTTTGGGGAGGTCGACACCAGATAACATAGTTTCAGGAAGCGTTCCTCGGTCCCCATTTGTTGACCGTTTTGGTCAGGGCGGTGGACGATTGCGACAAGGAGGCACGCAGAGCACACGCAGCACACGCGACTGGAATCGTAGTCCATCTAGTCTACCTGCTGAATGTTTTTGTACTTACCACCAGCTGGCATCACTGCTATATATCATGAATAGACTTAAGAAGACTCGAAATACCCAGCCGGTTTCCCTCCACTCACTGAAAAGACTCCACCACATCCCGTTCGACTGTGGGTATGTCTCGAATGGGTAGTCTTCCTGTGTGTGTTTTTATTATTGCTTAATTCAAAGTCTTGCGTGTGAGAGGACAGCAGCGCATCCTACAGTAGTTACCCTCCGGAAAATTCCATAACAAGTCCCCAATGCGTTCGTGCGTTCTATTTACTATGCATACAAAGGGGCCTGGCGGCGGCCTGGCGGACGGATCAACCACCCTGCCAACGGTTGGTTATTTTTGTTGACCACCCCGCCAACGGTTGGTTATTGTTGAACGGTTCCGCACCACACTTGCACACAGCAGTAAGGGCCGGTCTTAACGAAGGAATCGGTTCTCGATTTCGAATTTGATTATAAGAATACAAGAGTCGGATCTACCCAAATCTGGACAGAAATGACCTGTGTGTCTTAACGGGAGATCTGCCAAATGGAAATGAATCTCTGCAGTCCACCACGAACAACCCGAGAGGTCCGCCGCTTGCCAACTGCCAGATTGCTGTTGTGACGTACTGCTGTGACGTGGCCACACCACATGGGGAGCTATCGCTCCCGAGAAGCACACACCAAACGCGTACATGACCTCTGTGCGGTACTGACACGATGTCTATGCATGTGACACTTTGAATCGACCCTCGTTCGACGGAAAGCCGCCAATTCGTCTGTGCATTTGAAGTTCGACAACCGACGGTTCTGGTCACGCCCCCCGCCTTGCGAATAGGACATTCTTCCTCTATTGCTCTTGCGCAACAAGGTGCCCCACCGTGGGTGTGCCTGTGCGCACTCCGTGCTGGATTGGTGTCGCGGCTTGGTGTGGCGCCTTGCCACGGCACTACTTTCTGTGCGTCAGTGCGTCACTTTCCGTCGACTGGACCGCTAATGTTCGAAGTTGGTTTCGTTTCACCCAAATCGGGATCCGATTAAATCATTTTACCTTTATTTTGATTCCCGATTTGGAGAGGGGGGATCCGATTATAAGTCCTAAAGATTCCACGGGTTCCAGAACTTTTAGCCAATCAACAAGAGAGTTCTTTGGATCTTGTGGTCTTATAATCAAATCGGGAAGTGAAATCGGGAACCGATTCCTTCGTTAAGACCGGCCCTAAGCAGCTGCTGCGCTACCCGTACTTGTACACACAGCTTTTTTTTTTTTCTTAATATGTATGACACAACGAATCCATCTCTATCATACACAACGAATCCATCTCTATCATAGAAAAGAGTCTGAGACAGATTAGCAATGAATTCATAGCGTCAGAAAGTACCTGTATGTCTACGATTTCCCAGACAGCATATAGGGACATCTCCCCTGCGGGTAACAGGCTCAACAAGACAGTTTGGTAGCTGTCTTATGTGTCTCGTATATGTTATGTTGGGAAGGTGCAGAAGAAATGTGTTAGGTACTGGTCGGGCATTTTGTGTGTGGCATCCTTTTAGTCGTATGGCATACAATCTCCCTCAGTTTTCAAACGTATTTTCAGTGTGGTACGCGTATGTATGTACCGGGTATGTACCGGGTATGTATATGTGCGGACACATTTCGGAGTATGTGCGGACACACGGGAGTGGTCTCACCATTTTCTTACCGTTTTGTGTACAGCTTTGCAATTTGTGTCCGGCGTAGCGCTGGAGTACCACATACCACATACCTTGCCACGGTGCACGCATGGGGCGGACTTGAATAGGCCGAGGCAGAGAACGCTTCGAGCAGCAAGAAGACGACCGATCAATGAAATCTGTCGATCATCCTTCCGGCCTTGCTTGTTCTACCGCACCGTGTATAATAGTATGGAGTGTATTCTTCCAAGCACCTGGCAACAGAGGGACCGCTTGTCCACTCGCCGCAGATGATGTGCATGGCCTCGGCCAGCAGCAAGTTGTACAAACAAATACGAGCAGGACACACACGCACCCCCTTCCCCGTCGCCGGAAGGTAGACTGTTTGCGTTGCTTGTGAGCCCTCTTCAAGATTGACGTCTTCTCATTGACCAGCGGTCGATGACAATTAATTCAAGAAACACGCACCCACACACACAAGGGATCGGAGCATTGAACTGAAGCTTGATGAGCCCCATGGAGCGGATAATTTTTTCGCAACGAGATAAGTCCACTGCAGGACAATGACGATGCTATGCAAGCAAGCACTCGGACAGATACCGCAGCGGGTTGCAACACAGGTAGTATGCTGTACTGAGTCCTCTCCTATTTTCCGAGTAATTTGCAGGCGGAACCTGGACCCTGTACAATGTCCGCGCCTCACGCCCCCGCAGGGGGAGCACGATGGCTATACTAAAAACAATTACTTGCTGAACGTATGCATGCAACGCATTTACTTTGTACAATCACAGCGAAGGACTTGTACCCGTTCGGGACATAGTGCCCTTATCGTTGTTTATCCCCTATCAAATACGAAGTACTAAATAATTTTCGTTTTATCAGTCGGCTTCAATAGCGGTCGGCGTGTTCAACACACAATGACGCTAGGTGCCCAAAATTTAGCGTTCCATTGTTTTACCTCCGAGAAAAAGCATTGGCTTGGCCTTTGCCCCATAAGTTCCAGCCATTTAACCTAAATAATCAATAATCGCCAGCCGTTGGCTTATTTTCAGATTTTTCAGCGAGAAACGAGTCCGTGTGACCTGGTAGGCCATGTGTTGTGAAAACCGTTTGGGAGTGCTGTGAAGCTGTACGATATGCTGCGCCATCTACAACAAGCCCCAGAAAGCTGCCTGTTCTTTTTTTCATCAGCAAGGACTCACCCTTCGCTACTGCACCTCGCGCTTGCCGTAAAAAAAACACTTCAGGGTGGGGGGGGTCGAGGTCCCCGGCAGATAGCAGCGTGCCCGCGGGACTGTTCATCCGCGCCATGACGTCGCTCCCTGGTCACTACCAAGACGACCACGAGGCTCTGGAGGCCCACCTTAGAGAGGAACACGCCATCTTCGCCGCCTCGGAAACCCCGGACGACGCCAGAAGCGGCGGCGGCGGCGGCGGCGGCCGGCGGCGGGCGCACCTGTGCTGCACGGACTACCGCGACGGGCCTGCCCTCAAGTCGGCGCTCGAGGCCGCCACGGGCGGCAAGAGGTTCGTCCGCACGGCCCTCAACAGCAACTCGCTCGGCGGCTACTGCGCCGTGGCGCACGTCTCGTCGTCGGCAGCGGCGGAGGCGGCGGCGGCAGCGGCAGAGACCGTGCGGTGTTCCCCGGTGACCCACGCCTCGAAGGAGCCGCTGTCGCTCCTAGCGCCGTCAACGGCCACGGAGTCATCTTCTTCTCACGGCGGCGGCGGCGGCGGCAGCGGGAGGACCCCGCTTTTCGGGTTGAGGCTTGGGCCGGGCGTGCAGGACGGGGACAGCCGCGGCTTGGTGATAACCATGTCCCCCGGCAGCCTCCCCATGGACGACGCGGCAGAGGACGTCGCGAAGGGAAACACCCGCGGCGGCGACGAAGCAGGGGCCGGCAGCATGCGGCGGAACCTCTCCACCCGGCAACAGTCCTCTTCTTTGGCCGCGCTGGAGAGAACGTGGAGGGACTTCTGGGGCGGCGCTCGCGGGAGCGACGGCGCGCGGGCGCTGGCGGAGACTGTCCCTTGGACCATCCCTCCCGGTGGCGGCAGCGGCGGCGGCGGCGGCGGTGGTGGTACGCGTAGGAGGAGCTTGCTTGCCGGAGACGGGACCGGCGATGCCTCGGAGCCGAGCAGCGGCGTTAGAGTCAGCCGTGCGAGGGAGTTCCATGGGGGGAAGGCGGCGGGCTACGGGGCCGCGCTCGCGCACCTCGGGGAGAAGATGGCGAAGCGTGATGATGATGAGGAGGAGGAGGGAGGAGTTGGAGTGACCCTTGCAGGAGTGTGCGGGCTGGGGAACAACCTGGAGTTCGTGCACGGCGGCAATGACTTGCTGTACCTGAGGTGTGACACGTGGGGGCGTACTCATGTTTTGCATGCCTTGGTTGTTCGACCATGGGGGGGGGTCGGGTGTGATGCATCCGATAGTTGGGATTGTTGGATTGTGGTTCCTTTCACCGAGGCGTTTTTCACCGGGAATAGGTAGGACTTGTCCTATCTCTCGTCCTCGTAGGAGGTGCTCGGTGCACAGGCTCTTGATCGGGAAAGTCCTCGTGTCCGTGGGCAGCGAGTCGAGTTAGGATAATGTATTGTTTTGTTTTCCCTCGTTGTGTCGACTAACCGATGATAGACTGCGGCCGTGCACCAGCCACATCGATGCCTGTCCCTCCCCACCATGGAGAAACCGGGATTATTCTGTAGCATGCTACCCGGGTTTAGCGTGTGTTTCAGTACGATGTCGAAAAGGCGCGTTAACAGTTTGGCATCTTGTTCCGGCTCCCACGATGCAGCCATGCTTCTGAGAACTTTCCGCACGGATGGCCTCATGCGTTCTTCTTCGAAGCTTGTTATTTTTCATTGTCCGATCCGGGCTGTATGTCGTGCGTCTATGGCTGGCACCGATGACCCTCACATCCCCCCCCCCGCTCCGAATCCAGGGGCATCCACCACCCGGAGCACGACGAGGAAACCTCTGCGGCGTGCTTCATCGGCCTGGTCGGCTTCCTCTCTGCACAGGTATGTGCTGTACAGATAGTTGGTCCCCGCGCTGACCCTTACGTGGCGGAGTTAATTTGGCTTTTGTTACTGGCCGCCTCCTCGAGAACCGGTTCTTGGAAGACAACGCCGCCCCCGTGGCATGTCGTTCCGTCCCGGCATCGTAGGGATGGGAGGTCAGGGAGGACGGCATGCGCTTACATGAATACCCCCCCCCCCCCCTTTGCAGCCCGAGGTGATGCACATCCACCCGGAACCGAGAGCGGAAGCGAATAACAAGGTCCTGACGGCCTACATTGAGGGCGGCGAGCCCACAGAGACTCCCATGCGCGTGGCCGGCCTCACGGGAGCGGGGCAAGTGATCGGCGTCACCGACACGGGCCTTGACGACAGCTCTTGCTTTTTCAAGGACGAGGAAGGCTCGGTCCCTAGGTGAGACCGGTGGTGCTGGTCATTGCACGAAGGGGGTGGTGTGATGAAATAAAGAGAGGCGACGGCGGTGTTTGATATGCCTGTGATATCGTTGGCGGAGTCTTGTCGATGCTGTCTGTTTTCATGATGGTATGGTACTAGAATCAAATATTTTGACGTCCTTACGCCGTTTCGCCGATTCTTGAAGTGATGTGCTGTACGCGACCGTTCCGCGTTTCCCCTTTCCACAACCACTGAAAAACCTACCCTTTCGATACAATAATACCCCTATCCAGAGGCTTCTTTTTTCTCTTTACAACAGCGAAACTCATCCGTGTCTCTTTTGTGTTCATTTCCCCAGGACAACCATGGCGCTCGCCGAGTACTACCCCGACCAAAGGAAGGTCATCCAGTACGTGGTGTTCGCCGACGACACCGACACCGACGGCCACGGCACACACGTCGCCGGGATCGCCGCCGGAAAGGTAGGGATGCGGTACGGTAATACGGTATGGTAATACGGTATAATAGTATTAGTAGGACTTGTGGTCCTCACGGTATGGTCCCGTTACTTTAATATCGCGGTCGCGAGGAGGGCGCGAGGAAGGGCGCCGACGGTATCGTGTGTGGCGGTACGGGGACGGTGTGTGGTGCGCGTTATGGCTGCGGCAGAGCTGGGGTAGGGATGCGATGGGTAAGGGGACGGTCACGTTTACGGTACAAGTACTGCGTTGTTGGGCAGCCTCGGGAAACCCATGAGTTTTTGTTTTCATTTTTTTTTTCGCGGCGCCGACAAGAACGACGGGGGTCAAAGCGCTCAAAAGCACTCGCTTTTTTTTTTTTAATTTCACGTGTAGAGGACTGCGAACTGCTGTGCCGGTAGCGTTCTGTGTGTGTTTTGTTGCTGTCCACCCTGTGGGTACGCACCAATATTTTTCGCTCTTGACAGAAAACACCATGTACTAAATAAGATTCACCACATGCTTGTCAAGACATAACTTCTTTTTTCGACCTTTGCTTTTTTTGCTCTTGGATTACCCTATCGTCTCCACCATCTCACCACCTCAGCACCCGTTGGTGTACGACCATCGCGCCGTTCGGTTTCTTTGTTTCTTAAAAGGTGTATGACGACTGGGAAGAGGCTTGGGTGGGAGACGTCTCGAAGGAGGTGTGCGACGATGCTGGTCTCATCATGTCTTGCTTCGGTGACTGCGTCGCGGGGACGATGGGGGGGTCGTGTCACTGGAATCCCGAGCTGTCGTGCCCCATGTCTGACTGCGACGAAGACGTGGTGAGTCTTCTTGTTTGTCTGTCTCGGAGTGAGGGGGGGCGGGGGGGGGGGGTCGGTGGCGCCCACGGGGCCCCGGCACTGTTGTTGGCTCTATGGGATCAAGTTTTGAGGAGAAAATGTGTTTTCAGAGCTCGCTGGAGGTGTTTGCGGTCCAGCGGGCGCGACGAGCGAGACTAGGTGGTGTCCGTCGGTATGATGTAGCAACAGATGCCTGCTGCTGCTGCTGTTGCGTTCAAATGACACCAGTCGGACCTAAAACGCATGTGTAAAACGAGGCAAAGGTTGCAGAAACTTGTGGGTTGCAACGCCGATGTGCTGCACACATGTGTAGGCCTGTCCTATATTGTTCGGTGATTGTCGGAAGCCACCGCATGGTGTGTCTGGCGGCTACTGTAGCATCCTCGAAGCTCGTACAACGTGGGTTCTCCGTATCATCATCCGGCTGGATTGTTTTTTCTTGTTTTCGTAACGCCCGAATCTACTTCTTTGTGTTCTTTCTTTTCCCGGTACTGCACCACCCGGCAGAGCTGCGACGACTACACCCAGTACGACTTCCCGTGCTTCGAAGACCCAGTGGACGAGCTGCCGGAGGCATCGGGAGTTGCGTCCGACGCTCAGTTGGCGTTCTTCGACATGTGAGGAGCGTGCGGCGGTCGCCGCAAGGGTTGGGGGGGGGGGGGGGGGGGAACGGGGGCCTGCCCCTTCTTTGTTGGGCCGCGTTGATTCCCGGGCAAACAAGGAGTCTTCGGTTGGAGCGGTAATGGGCCCCACCAAAAACCTATTTTTTGTCCCTGAGGGGGGGGGTTACCCCAGCGGGTTTGGGCGATCTATGTGATGCCTCCCATCGGCGCTTCCCCTGTATGTGATTGGGGGCCTATGTGTGTGGGATTCGAAATCCCTTTCAAGCGGCCCAACAGCTAAAAAATCCTCTGTGTTTACCCCCTTTCCCCATTGGATCTTTGCCCCCCCCGGGGAGCTACTGGTGGGGGGGGAAAACCTTTTTTTTCCCTTCAATGCCTTGACGAAAATTGGGTGTCTTGG